>OVAN01000865.1:0-49041 GCA_900406275.1 Anastatica hierochuntica | reverse complement strand
TTTATATATGATACAGATCTATTTACGTTTTTTGGAGTTTCGGATCCGTTTCAAATATGTTTAAAATATCCCGATCGGAATCCAAAATACCAAAAAATATATGTTTTTACTCCGTTTCGGTTCCGTTTGAGATCCTTTTTTTTGTTTTTCAGTTTTTAGATATGATACGGATCTGTTTACGTTTTTTGGAGTTTCGGATCCGTTTCGGATATGTTTAAAATATCTCGATCCGAACTCAAAATACCCGAAAATATCTGTTTCGACTCCGTTTCGGTTTCGTTTGAGATCCGTTTTTTTTTGTTTTTCAATTTTTAAATATGATACGGATTTGTTTTTACTTTTTTGGAGTTTCGGATCCGTTTCAGATCTGTTTAAGTAAAAAAAATTTATTTAAGAACCCCATTTGGGGTTCTTGCAATAATTGACCAAAATTAGTAAGAACCCCTTTGAGGTTCTTATTCTAAAAAAAATAATAAAAAATTGGCTAAGAACCCCAAATTAGAGCATCCCCATTAGCAATCTTCTAATGGGATTGCCAATTGTCAAAATTTTTTTGTTTTATTTTTTTTTCGTTTAATTTAAAAAAAATAATAATAATAATACATCAACCAATCGCGGGCCGCCACGTGTCGTGGGGCCTGCGAAACAGTGATGATACAGGTTCACATATGGGATCCAAAGAGAGACAGGTTCATAAATATAATCATATTATAATTTTTTTTTTTTGGAATCTGTGTGAGTGTCCCCATTAAACTTTCAATGGGGATGCTCTTAGCATTGCACATGGTCGTCCACTGAGAAAGCTAGCATTGTTTTGTTTATTTGAGCCGGCACTATCGAATTATCAGAAACTTTATTCAAACAGTATTGCTTATATTATTACAATGCTTTTTATTGTTAAAGAGTGGCTCGTGTTAAATTATTATATGTAATACAGACATTAATTAATTTTGTATTTAGAGTTTTAAAATAAGTCAAAAAGGATAGAAAGAGATGTGTACTGGTTTAAGTTGGCCCGTCGCGATCAAAGGAGTAGATAAATCGTATTGACATATGACAGTGATCCGTAGGTTCTTGGTTATAACTTTCTACAGCATTAAAAGAAAAGGTGTTATAGCTACAACATATTTCGTCGAGTTCTGGGACATGTGAACTGGAGGATTTGTTGTTTCCGCCGTTCTTTTGGGCGTTGGAGTCGTCACCGTAGGTTGAGCTTTGGTCATCTTTGTTGTCTTCGTTGCTTGGTTATCCAGTACTTTAGTTATCTTTCTTTCGATTGATCCCCACAAACGGCGTCAAATGTTGGTTATCAAACCAAACTACAATGTAACATTTAGAGAATTTGTGATGAGAAAGTATTGTATTTAGGGAAAACAAAAGTGGTCTCGTGGGTGACGAGGCATGTGTTACAAGATGAGTGTTTTAGAAGCTGAAAATCGGGTCCCCTACTATGTTCTGGGTCTTCTCATTTTATAGGCATTTCCTTTTGCTTCACGTCGTTGCTTCCCGCCAATTTTTGTCTAGTCTTTTCCCAATTTGTCTTTGTCTTTGTGTATTATGTCTGGTTTGCTTTATCTGTAGCCAAGCAAATCTGCCACTTGCGTACACGTTTGTCGAGAAGTCCAATTTGTCGGGTATGGGTTCATGTCGCTTGCAGGAAGGTCAAGAGCCTTCGACATGCTTTCCGTACGTCTCCGCCGTATTTTTCGTCTCATTCTTTGTAATCGATGTCGCGTGTCGCGTTCTTATCTTTAGGAAATGATATCATGTTGTCTCTTTTGCCTTATTCCTCGAGACTTTCCTTCTTACGAGGCGATAACTTGCTTATGTGTTTATGCTCGTAAGTAGGCCTCAAAACTTAGATGGGCTTTATTCTCTTTTGGACCTTATTCATTTATAACCTTGTTCTGATGGACCAAGACTCGATCAGAGGGTGCGAATCTCTCCTCCAACAGTTCTACATGTAGGAGTCGGTAAAATCGAACTAAACAGAATCGACGTGAAATTCATCAAACCAACACGCAAACAAAAATTATTTCAACTTAAACAATATTAATTTATATATATTTAAAAATCTACAGTATTATTTCTTTATGTTCTTTTTATTCAAAACTGAATCCGAATGGGAACCTGAGTAGAGATTTTTAAACCAAAGCAAAATAAAATTAGGATCGAGTCACATGAGTAGAGGTGAGCGTTTGGTTATTTTGGTTAATTCGGTTCGGGATATTCAGTTTTTTAGTTTTTCGGTTTATAAAAAGTAGGTTGCACTCGAGATAAAAGCATATCAGTTTCAGTTCGAATTATTTGGGTTACGGTTAATTTGAATTTTTTTAAAATTCATTCACGAGAAAATGTATTTTGTTAAATAAAATAGGTTCAATTAATATTAGAGTTAATTTTTGAGTCAAAATACCGGAAAACACAAATTATTTAACTAAATTCCCTTAATAATGTTGACATTATAGTACATTTCAATATATTTTTCTATATAAAATTTTGATTTTAAATGAGTTTTGATTACTTTGGTTAATCATTTAAAATTCGATTTGGTTCGAAGACGGTTAATTCGGTTTTAAAATTGAGTTATTTTACTGTTTGGTTCATATTCAGTTTGAAAAATTCGATTAGATTCGGGACGGTTTGATTCGGTTCGGGAAATTTGTCCACCCTGACCCATGAGGGTTCCTTAACACAAAGTAGGTTTGGTTCTTCTGTATTCTGCAGACTGCAGAGATTTGAGGCTTAAATTCTGATAATTAACACAAAAGGCCTACCACAGCGGCCCATTATAACTATATTTCTTATAACAAAAGCTCTCTTTTTGTTTATCTTTTCCCAATATCCATACTGTTACATGTTCCGGAGGGACCAACCATTGTAAAAACACTTCTTGAATCTTACCAAATTTTAAAAATGAATTAAAACGAGTAAACAAACCATAATAATAACACAAAAAATCTCGTATTCTGTGAAGATAATGTCCGACGTTGTTCCGAATTCGAGGCGATTAATGGTAAGCTCCAAAACAAAGGTAAACATATTTAAAAGATTGTTAAAATGTCTTATATATTTTCATTAACACTTTAAAAAAAATCTTTCTCCAATTAATACACTAAAATATTGAAGTTAAAATCAGATTTTTTCTAATAAATTTGCATCGAATATGTAAAACGACACTCTTTGTAAAATAAAATTAAAACTCAAAACGACATTTTTTAAAAACGGAGGAAGTATTAATTTTACTATTACCAATAAAACTCTATTTTTACTTCTTACCACCATAAACTCACCAATCTTAATAATAAAAAAAATTAGGTGGCTTTCCGCAAATTCGCATATGTAAATAGGTGTAGACAAAATACTGGATCCAAATAACCGATGCGAATTCGATCCAAAAAAGTGGTACTCCAAACGAAAAAAGTGATATCCAATCCGAACCAAAACGGGTAAAATATCCGTACGTATACAAAACTTCGATAGTTGAAGAGAAATATTTCGAGTATCAAAAAAATATTTAAATTACATTTACTTAAATATATTAGTTGTTTTTATATATAATATCCAAGCATCATATAGTATTAGTTTTACTATTACCAATAAAACTCTATTTTTACTTCTTACCACCATAATTAAACTCACCAACCTTAACAATAAAAGATCCATAAATACACCCTTAAAACATTTGAATAAAACTCGTAGATTTCCCAAAAGAAAGATCGGAGTGGATACGTAACGTTGTAACTTTTTTTTTGGTAGTCTATTAACGACTAGTTGAAACATGACGACAATATAGAGAAGACCTTGATTGTCCCACTTTTTTTCTATAATGCTTTGATATCAGAAGTAACAAAAAATATATAAATAAATAAACTTTATGCTTTTGTTCTCGTGTGATGCTTTGACAAAAGGAACTCGACTTATCAGACACAAACAAATCTTCAGGACATCTCATATGACAATATTTTTTCTCGTAACCCTCTCTCTTTTAAAAACCCAAAAAAAATAATTCTATCTCCCAAAGAAAAAAAAGAAGAGAAAGAGAGAAACAAACAAGTCACAAAAACACAAAAACTATAATATTTCTCTTAAATATTTGATGTTTCCTTTTTTTTACTTTCAATTCTTTTAAGGTCAGTTCTTTTACTGTCTTTTATCTATCGATCGAGTTACATTTGGAATTTTGTCACTTTTCTTCTTCTTTCTTTTTTCCTTTTGTTGCCCCCATCATAATCTTTTTTTTATGCGTTGGATGCATTCGACCATGTTCTTGTGTTTTGGGTGAATCAATTTATAGTGTGTGGCCTTTGGCTTTATTGTGCACTAACTCTTCCTTGAAATGTCTCAGTTTACCATCTTGTAATTTTTATGGACTCTTAACCAAATTGTGTAGATAAATATTTCAGTTTCAAGATGAAGTATTTTGTATAGAACTAAAAATATAAGTAACATAAGATGTATATCAATGTATGTGCCTATATATGGGGCCATGTGATTTTGGAACTGTGGACTTGTGGAGTAGGTAGAGATGATGGGCGTTTAACTAATCTTTAACTTGCTGTTTTACCAAAAAAAAAAAAAAAAACTTTGCTTCCCAACAAACGGAGGAAATTTATGATCCCACAAATTAATTGATTAATATTCTTTTTTTTTTTTACTTTTTCCCCCTTATTAACATCTATCTTTAGTTGTTAAAAAACCCATGAATATTAAGTAGATAATAAGCTAATCTATAAAAATGTGGGGATAATTTGTTTATAAGAAATTTATAGTATGAAGAAATATGGGGATATCATTTTAATACACAAAGTTTACAACATTGACAAATCTTTATTTTGTTTGATCACGCCTATAAGGTCCATAAGCACCGCATTAACTTTATTTTATTTTACTTTCAAGCCACATCTATATTATTAGATTATTAAAAGAGAAGTGTACAACATTTTTATGTGATTTTTTAAATTGAATATATTTAAAAATTTTTATTAAACGTAACTAATAAATTAAAAAATAAACTAACTCTAATTAGTAATTCAGAAATTTTATCGAAGATTTTCGAATACATCAAAAGATATAGTTATAAAATATATTTATATAAATTATAAAAATTGAAATTTTGGATATCGAATATTATCCAAACCAATTTGTTTTCGAAATTCTCAAACGTAAATTCGAACCCGAAATTTGAAATAACTGAAAAATTTTAAAGTGTGGACTTAAACCGAAATTCGAAATACCCAAAAATTTTAAATCCCAAACTCGGAAAATTTAAACATGATCAAAAACATTGAATAAAAAAATACTCGCGCAGGCTGATTCTAGTTAACTTTGATTTTGGAGAGAAAAACACCATTGTCACTTTTGTCTATTTTTGACCATCTATGTAGTTAGATCTCTAGCTTTCTCTTTCCTTCTTTGTTTACCGATAATGTTGAGAATTTAACGAGTCGTGGGGTCTTCTTGTACACACTGGTGTGGTGTGACTAGTTTCTTTGACACGAGTCGACTCTCTTCTTCTTCTCTCCCAACCAATTCCATGAGCCATAGCCAAAAACATTTCTTCAATTCAAACCCACCAAAGCTAGTTTTGCCCCTTTTAATGTGAAAAGCTTCCTGCTTTATTGCTAAAAGATAGAAGATTCGCAAAGTTTGTATAGTTTCCTTTTGTATGTCTTACAGGTGAAGAAGATTCATTTGCCTTTTCCACAAAAGTCTCAAACTTTTAAAGCTTAACCCTTTAAAGGGTTTTCTAAACGAAGCTCTGATTTTAAAAACACTAACTTTTTGACACAATCTCTTCAACTCCTCAAGACTGATAAGGAGAACAAAAAAGTCACATCCTTTTGTGGTAGACAAGAATGGGATTTGGAGTTGGAGTTGGAGTTGATGTTGGTGTTGGAGGAGGAAGTAGAATGTCGGATTCGAGGATTGTCCAAAATCACAAGCGATCAAAAAGGTAAACTATCTCTTTTGGAAGTTAATGGAACCTCTTGCTGAGATGGGTTTAGGCAGAAACTGGAAATTTTGAGAGTTATGGTTGCAAAAATCTCAGATCTTTCTGTTCTATATTGTTAAAGTTTCGTTTTTTTTGTTTGTGGGCCTAAACAAGATAATGTATCTGTTAAAAACTTTTGAGATTTGATAGTGTAGTTGGTGAAACCATTAACGTTTTAAATTCTTGGTCATTGCATCTTTCTTGCACAGCTCTAACTTTCCAGAGAAGAAAAGAGGTGAAGGAGATAAAACTTCAGATAGTTCTTCTCTTGAAGCCTCTCAACGCATCAAGCTGGTGAGTACTATCATCTTCTTTTGGTTTCTTTACTTGTAAGAAGTTGAGATGATAAGTGTATTGGTATTTGTTAAAGAACAGCTAATGATTCTTGCCTTTCTTGGTTTGGATTAGGACATGGGGCGTTCGAACGAATCAACCGAAACCAAGCATAGTCAATATCATTTAAACACTGAAACTTCATTGAAGCAAGAGGTAATAGTGTATATGGTTTCTTTACTTTGGTTCATGTCCTTGTTTGGATGGTGAGGCTCAATTACATTCTCCTGTGATTGGAGTCACAGATTAATCAGCTCGAGACAAGATTACAAGATCAGTTTAAGGTTCGTTGTACATTAGAGAAGGCGTTAGGTTATCGAAACGCTTCTTCTTACTTATTGAGTGAAACAAACGACATTCCCATGCCCAAGGTCAGTTACTTACATTTCCGCAAACTGTATGTTCTTCTAGAAGTGAGCTTTGTGCATCATAAGGATGTGTTCTTGGTTTTCATTTCTTTCAGCCAGCTACTGATTTAATCAAAGACATTGCTGTTTTGGAGATGGAAGTTATACATCTGGAACAGTATCTTCTTTCGTTATATCGAAAAGCCTTTGAGCAGCAAATCTCTTCTGTATCCCCAAGTTCAGAGAGCAAGAAGTCAAAGTCTCCTCCTGCAACAACCCCTAGAAAGCGTCTAGACTTTTCTGAAGATCAGCCTACTAATTCTCTGGTCGATGAGAATCAAGATCAGTTAAAGAAAACCGAGATTCCTGCGGGTGGCAAAGATCAGATGGACCCCAATTTTCGCCGTAGCCACTCTCAGTGTTCAGCATTTGAAAGTAAAGAAGCTTCTCCAGAAGATTCTTGGGGTAAAGCAATCCGTTCTTGTCGCTCTCAGCCGATGTATGTGAAGAATGAAGAAAATCTAATCAGTCTAGCTGAACATCTTGGCACCCGAATCTCGGATCATGTTCCAGAGACACCTAACAAGTTATCTGAAGGAATGGTCAAGTGTATGTCAGAGATATACTGTAAGCTTGCAGAGCCGCCTTCTGTACTACATCACGGTCTTTCATCTCCAAACTCGTCGTCCTTCTCATCAAGTGCATTTTCGCTCTCTGACCAATACGATATTTCGAGTCCTGGATACGGAAACAACTCGTTTGATGTTCGGTTAGATAACTCTTTCCATGTGGAAGGAGAAAAGGAATTCGGTGGACCTTACAGCAATATGGTCGAAGTGCTCTGCATTTACAGGGACGCCGAAAAGGCTAGTGAAGTCGAAGACCTTCTGCAAAACTTCAAGTGAGTAGCTTTTTAGGATTGTCTTACAGACATTTCAGTTGTTACACAATCTTAGAAATGTTCAAACTCTTGCAGGTCGTTGATCAGTAGATTGGAGGATGTAGATCCAAGGAAGTTGAAACACGAAGAGAAGTTAGCATTCTGGATTAATGTGCACAATGCACTTGTGATGCATGTAAAATTCTCTTTTCTTTCAAGAACCATTCTCATTTTTTTCGACGCTTAAGATTCTTAATTCGTTATTAAAGTATCTTTGAATCTCTTCTGTAGGCTTTTTTAGCTTATGGGATACCACAGAACAATGTCAAGAGAGTCCTACTGCTACTCAAGGTAACAACATCTCTTGCACATATAAAGAACACATAAACAACCAATTTCTAGATTTTGAAATTATTGTGCTTTTAACATTTTTTCAGGCTGCTTATAACGTTGGTGGGCACACAGTTAGCGCAGAAGCGATACAAAGTTTGATTCTTGGATGCAAAATGTCTCATCCTGGACAGGTACTTTAAGAGAAATCATGAAAATGTGAAACATTCTTTCGAAAACACGGAAGCTTAGAACTTAAAAAGACATTGTTCTTTTCTTTTCTTTTCTCTCAGTGGGTTAGACTACTATTTGCTTCAAGGAAATTCAAAGCAGGAGATGAAAGATTAGCTTACGCAATCGATCATCCCGAGCCTCTCCTACACTTTGCACTTACTTCAGGCAGCCACTCCGATCCCCCGGTACTTACCATTGATCTGTTAAACCTCTTTAAAACCCTCTCTCTAATGCCATTTTTAAAAACTTAAGTTCTCTCTCTGCTACATTGTTTTCAAGCAGGTTCGCGTATATACACCGAAAAGAATCCAGCAAGAGCTTGAGACGTCGAAAGAAGAGTATATAAGAATGAACTTACGCATAAGAAACCAGAAAATCCAATTGCCAAAGCTTGTGGAGACATTTGCAAAAGACTCCGGTTTATGTGCATCCGGTTTAACCGAGATGGTTAACCGGAGTATACCGGAATCTTCAAGAAAATGTCTTCAGAGATTTAGTAGTAAACCACGCAAGACCATTGATTGGATCCCTCACAGCTTTACATTCAGATATCTTATTCTTAGAGAAGCTGCCAAATGAAATTATTCATTAGTTTCATATTAATTAAATGACTAATGTAATGTGTTGTTTATTCATAATTTTATAATTAATGATTAATGTAATGTGTTGTGTATATATTAAAAATCGCTGTCTATGTCTGATTATGATAATGTTGTGTTCTGGCTCTCTCTCATATAAGATAGATGATTGGATCTTGTCTGCTTACAGTTACTTGGAATCTTCAATATTTTATGTTACTATTAAACTAGATCAATAAAACCATAATAATATTCGATTTGTAAATAAAAGAGACTAGTAGAAAAACACAGAAACTAATTTTTTTATTATTATGATTATTCAAAAGACTGATGAATACAAACAAAGTTCTAGTATGGCTTTTGGCCAATTATATTCCCCGGAGGATTATAAAAACAAATAGTCAAAACCGTTGACTCTTTCGTACACGTGGCTTGAGCACAGCCTAACTCCTTGGAGTCTCTCCACACGACTTGTTTATAAACCCCGCACGTGTGGTTCGCGGCACACGTGTCAGACTTGTAGTCGTAGAAAGGCTTCTCTTTCACCCAAGTCTCCACCGCAAGAGACGGTGTCACGGCCAAACCTTTAGCCCAAAGCTGGTTCGCGCCATATTTTCCAGGGTTAAGACTCGCGAACTCACACTTCTTCTGGTTCCTCTGGTAACGAGCAAGTCGATTCGCCGCCGCTTCCAATGTCTGGCTCCAAACTAGCGGCGGCACACCGACCGTGGCTCTGGCCTTGTTGTGCGCGTCGGTGAAAGCTTTAACCGCCGGAGAGATTACTGGAGATAAAGGAGGAGAAGGGACGGTTTGTTTTTTGGGTTTATGTTTGGCCGGCGGAGAGAGGGCTGCGACGGTGGAGGCGGAGACAACGAGAAGTGTCACGAGGAGGATGATGTGATGAGTCATAGTCATTTTTTGGTGGATACTAAAGAATGAAAATGTAAACATTCGTTTATATAGCAATTAGAAGTTAGTATAATTTAGAGAAAGCATAATGGAGTAAGATGTGCAGATTTGTGGAAGGAGATAAATAAGTAAATAAGAGCAAAGAGAGGATCATGGCACGTGAACACACTGTTATTGATCCCATGAAAGCTTGTCTCTGTGTTGCATGTGACAGACAGATACCTAAACGATATTTAATTTTATTTTGTTGTTTTTAAGGCCCATTAATGCTTGATTGAGCCAATGGGCCCGGCCCTTTTTGCATCAAATTTTCAAAGAAAAAACTATTTTACCCTTTTTTGGCAACGACTTTTTTATTACGGTTTTAAATTTTTGATAAAGGTAAATAGTGAAATAGTAGCAGACGATTAAAAAAACTAAACAAGAACGAAATACAAAAAAAATTACAAAAAGATTAAAAGATCCAAAACCTCCCGTAACGCAAAAGAAATCCACTAGTTTCAATGAACACGAATTTTAGTCTTTCTACGAATTTTAGTTTCAATGAACACGAAATTCTAAGACCATCTCCAATGGTTAGATACTCACTTAGTATTTAAAATAATTTTTTAACTAAAAATTAATTTACGGGTCCCACATAGTATATAAAATTACACACAACTCTTTTAGATATGGTTTCAAAAGTCTCTAAAATTAGATACAGTTTCTAATTTTTTAGATATTTCTGATTTTAATAACAAGATGGATACTCACTTAGAAACTTCAATGGATACCCATTGGAGGTGCTCTAATCTCTCGAACTATTTTACTTTTTAATTATTAGAGTTGTTATTATTCAATTCGACACCATTTAGTCGATGAAAAATCCAATCATGTGTTGCTTTTGCTCCATTACTATTTCCCTCGTATTATTTGGCTTCTTATGCGGTCCTAATCAATAACGAATTTGAAATGTTATTGTTGTTTAGTTTTAGTTCGGTTATTTATTTTTGACCTGGTACATAACATCAGTGATAAGTAATAACTAAGAAAAGAAGTAAAAATGAACTATAGTTTTTACCCCCCAAAAAAAAGAACTATAGCTTCTATTGACATATCTTGATTATAAAAAAAATGTTTCCGTTGTATATGGCATCTTCTGATACATGAAGATGAAGTCTCATAATTTTTTTTTTTTAAGATTTATTTTCGACGGTGGTGGTAATGGCTCTGTCGATTATTATAGTTTTTGCCAAATCTAAGGTTAGACCGCGACGGACCGGTTTACCGGTTATCGAGAAAATTTGGAGATTCATAGTTAGATTAACGAACTGTGTCTAGTGGATAATTTTTTTCTCCATTAAAAAAAGTAAAACTTCTCTAATTACAATTTATACGTTGGTCGAAAATTTTCTCAAAATAACTAAAATTTGACCCCCTACTCAGCGATCGTACTCAAGTTCGCCGTAAATCGCCTCTTCCCTTTACCACATCCTCTTCCGCCACCACAGTATGCTTTCACCGGGGCAATGTTTTTTGTTTGCAAAGTATCTCCGGCAACCCACGCGCCACCTCCACCGCCGCTCTTGGTCAACGCCGAGCTCGCTTTAACAGCCAAAGCCGCCATTTCCTCCGCCCTTAACGGATGATTAAGCCACGTCAACGGCAAAACGAAGTAAAGCTGCCCCGATCGGAGCTCCTCGTTTCCGGCGACCGCCGTAACTGTGTCGTCGAAATCCATTTCGTCTGAGTTACATACGAAACTAGTCGGATTCTTCTGCAAGATCTGCCAAACTTTGACCGGAGATGTGAACTCCTGTAAAGTCCCGTCGAATAATATAAGCTTCGCAGAGTCGCTCCTCAAAGATTCACGTGAAACGCAAGCTCCCATTTTTATTTTTTGTCTTTTGAATAATTGTATATAAAGACTTGAGTGATGAGAAAGAGAGATATTGATGTTTGTATGTGTTGTGATTGTGAATTGAAAGAGACGACCTTGTAGAGAGTTTATATATACCGAAGGAAGAAGAAGACAGCCTCGAGAATCTTAGTCCACGTCAGATTTGTCGTGTAGTAACCACAAAGAAACATGACAGCTCACGGTGGCGTATTGTTTTTCTCCGACGAATTGACCAAAAAGACCCTAACGTAAAGGGCAATTCGGGAAAGAAGGAGAAAGAAAACGTGGCGGAGAACGAGAGAGGAAGGAGCATAGGTGGTGAAGTAAGAGCCAGCCACGTGGCAGACAGAGTCATGACCGGCAAGGAGACAAGATTGAGTTGGCCGGGTGGTTTAGCGTCTCCGGTGGGTTAAAATCACGTGAAGACAACAGAGACCGGCATGTGTAGGTGGGACCCAATGAACCGGTTCATGGGGTCACATTAGATTCTTTATGGACCCTTTTAGTAGATACAAGAGTCACCTAACGTTTGAATTTTTTAAATGTTACTTTTTAAAATTTTGCATGAATGTGGTCATTAATGGAAAACATATGAGTGAGTTATTGAGTGTCTAATTATTATTTTTTGTATATTTTGGATGGTATGCAAAAGCTGTATGGGGTTTTATTTTCTTTTGTGTTTATGATATAATATGCATAATTTATTAATTTAACTCAAATCGATTTATTGAAGAATATCGTCTTTTTTTTTTGTTAAAGTTGAAAAGTATCGTTTTTCTTTCTTTTTTTTTTAATTAAAATAGACTTAGTGCTTTTCTATTTAGATATTTATTTGAAAAAGTAATCAATTCATCGTGGCTACAATGATAATGATTACAAAATAGCAAGTAAATCATTTTGTTATCATTGAATTGGACATGTGAAACGGTAACAAGTTATATGTTTGATTTATCTATTGCATGAAACTGTTTCGTTCATGGATACTTATATAGATATAGATTTTTATTTTTTGTCCAATTGAATATCCGAAAAAAGAATCTATATATGAAATGCACCTCCCAGAGAGATTAGTATAGATCAATTAAAATTTATCCTTAAGCTGTTAAAAAATAAAAAAAATTAACAAGTAAATCTCTCATTGCCCTACCACTTTTATATTTTCTTAATAATTGCTCAAACATATTATTTTAAAGGCATTATAAATATCTTTCTTTTTGTAGAATCTGAAATCACCCACGTCTCCACCAATGTCTAATTAACGGGATGGCATTTTTTAATTATTAAAATTGATCTTGTCTGATTTTCTACATACTAAGAACTATCCTAAAGTTTGTATTATAATATTGTTCAAAGAAAAAAAATAATGGTATCCTCTAGTGGATATTAATCTCCCACGGTGATGACTCCAATGACATACGTACAAATATAAGACCAACACTATTTATTACATGAAGTGAAATTAGACAATAATACAATTTTGCTCACGACGTTCCATCGTGAATTTCTGAGCACCGGCAAATTCTTGTCGCTATTTGAAATTGTTTTCTCATTTTAGTAATTCGTTTGAAGTTCTTTATTTTTTATTTTTATTTTTTTTATAACTAAGAGATCCGAGATTCGTGGACTTGTATATTCCTTTAGAGCAGAGTCAAGCTATCCAAAATTTATTCTTCGAGTGTTAGCCCCTCTCAATTATCGCTGAGATTAGAATTCGAGATCTCTCGCTACGTACCACGAGACCTTTTCTAGCAGAGCTCGTCTTTTACTATGAACTAATCGATTATCCGTTTAACAAAAAAAAAAAAAACTAATCGATTATCCGTAAAAAAAAAAGTATTTATCTGCTTCAAAACAATGGTGAATTTAGATTTAAAAGCATGTGATTAGGTGAGACTAACACACGCTTATACAATCTACTCACTGTTACAAGGATCTAGAAACTGCGAGTGAATGTAAGATCAGTACAAAATACGTTTGCGATGATTCCGATATCTCTAAAATATATAAAATATAGAATAATGTCTCCAAGAGGATTGAATAATTTTTTGATTAATTATACTAATTCAAGTTGTTTAAAACTTAAGAGAGAATCTGTCTGCGATCTGCATTGTTATGTGCTGTCCCACGCTAATGCAAATTGTCTGTGTTCTTTCATGTCACGAGATTTAGGACCAAACACAGACCACTTCATTTAATTACTAACGTTTTAAACTGTTTTTTTTGGTTTAATATTCACACCCACCATGCACATTGAATACAGTGTAAGAAGCACGATGAATAGAATAAAAATTATTTACAAGAAAAAAATAAAACATTATTTCCACTTGCTATTCGTCGGTCTATTTAACTAATTTCATATAAACATATCACAAGAGTACCAATTAAAATCCAAAGACCAGTTTTATTGTAAAAATAAGTTATGCAAGATTCTATAGAGTTAAGACCCAAACGTAACATAACATATGGATCAATCTACTTCGTGTTCTATTACGAAAGAAAGAACGAGAAAGCCCATCATGTTTTATGCATAAAGAACATTAATATAAAAAGTTCAAAGTTTAGGTCATGTGCATATTTTTCATAAGAGAGAAAAAAACGAAAGCATCAAAAGATGTTTCTCATTATCATAAAGTACAAATCAACAGAGATATAAAATAACATGATCACTCAAGTTGACCATACCACACTCCTTGGATCTTCACATCCTTTGGTACCTTGGCACCCAAGTCAGTATCCGAGGGCTGAAGACTCTCAAACACTCCGATCACTTCTCCTGTCTCCGGTTTGCTCTTTGTCACTTTCAGAGTGATCTCTCCCACGGAAGCCGCCGTGTTCTTCACGTTCTCCTTTACAAGCTCCTCTTCATCTCCTCTGCCTCCAGCTGGCAATGCCACGGCGTTGTCGTATCCTGTAGACCCACCACGACCCTTTGGGTCCAAGAAGGAAGAGCCACGGTACGACGGGACTAAGAATTTCCCTGCGAAGTTGTCTGGTTTGCCTGAAGCATCAAGCTGTTTGATCGTGAAAAGGAACGGCACACGCTCTCCTCCTGGAAGCTGGACCGTGACCGCAGCGTAGTCGATTCCATCTTCTTCCTTGAAATTAACATTTCCGTCCGAAGAAACCTGTTCAAAAACCAATTAAAAGAGATCATCAAATCGTAACCCTAAACAGAGTAGTTTCTTGCGAAAGAAGCAAGAACTTAAAAATCAAAACCTCAAAAGGTCCTTCGATCTCGTCAAGGGTGTAGGTGAGACGGGTCATGAGCTTGGTGTTCTGAAACTCAGGAGGTGCGTTCTTGCTTACGCTCTCTGCCTTGACGGTGAAGGAAGTAGGCTCGAAACAGAACTTTTTGCCTGCGTACTTACCGGGCTTGATCGAGAATGTCTCAGAGCCACCATCAATCGTTGGACATTGGTTTGCAGTTCCAGTTCCTTTGACTTCCATGTATGTCTTGCTCTGTATCTCATCGTAAGTCAGTCTCTTTGGAGCTCCCTCTGCACTTGCTCCCTATCCATTACACCACCAAATTTTAACATCTTTACTTCTATAAATCAAATCCTTTAAGACTCAACAACTTGTTATAATCCTCGTACTAAACACTAATCAAATCCTCCTACTATAATGTCTTGAACATTTACAAGTTTTGCATTTGAAAACTAAATCGGAGAATCAATGGCAG
Source organism: Anastatica hierochuntica (assembly GCA_900406275.1). NCBI lineage: Eukaryota > Viridiplantae > Streptophyta > Magnoliopsida > Brassicales > Brassicaceae > Anastatica > Anastatica hierochuntica. Next base: position 33,874 of record OVAN01000865.1, on the reverse strand, counting down.
AGAAGGGTGGAGAAACTTACGGAGACGACGAGAGCAGAAGTAGCGAGAGCGAATCCGGCGATTTTAACAGCGTCAGAGCATTTTCCGGCGAAGTCTTTGAGGTCAGATTGAAAGGAGCAAGTGAGACGAGCAGAGGAAGTTTCTAGGCCGAAGGACTTGCCGATGGTTTGAGTCGCACGAAGGTGAGCACCGCCGCGAGAAGGAGCGGTGGAGATCTTTGCCGACTGGAGGAATGTGGCGGCGGATTGGAGAGAAGCTGCCATGGCCACAAAGTCTCAGATGTTTTTGTTGTTCTGATCCAAAAGATGAATGAAAGTAAAGAGACTAAAGAGTAATAATCCAAAGGAGTGAGATAAGATATTGGATAAGGCGGGGAGGATTTTGATTGGTTCGTTTCGTGAGAATCTGGAGTGTCTGGTTTGTTTTGTTGCCACGTGTCGAATTTGTGGTGGAGTGATGGATACAGTTTCTTTCATGGATGCTGACGTGTGGGAGACAAAAAGTTTTGGTTAAAGAAAATAGTTGGCCCATGCAGGTTTCGAACCTGCGACCTTCGCGTTATTAGCACGACGCTCTAACCAACTGAGCTAATGGGCCATCGATGCTTTGCTATTCTATAGATTACTTAGTATCATCTCAATAAATTAAATTTTGCCTATGAGTTGTGATATACCAAACAATTTTCCTTTTGTTTTTTTTTTTTGTTGGTTATTCGATAGTTTTTAAAGGGATTTTATTGGTTTATTGCCATGTTGAATATGTTACTTTTGTCGTTGTTTATGAGTAAAAGATCCTAATTAGTCCTGAGAAAGTACTCTTATTTTTGGTCGTTTGGTATTCTTCTACCTTTAAGTTATTCAAAATTTGATTAAATCCTAACCATTGAATGTAATTATTATGATCTCTTGTATGGTAAAATAAAGAAAAGAAAAAGACACTCAGAATGAGTACGAGGTTTTGATTCATCAAGAATGAATCAGATGACAATAAACAATCCTCATTATGTCTTTCTTCTTATAGTGAATTTCATTGGAGGAGATAGTCTTCGGAGTAAAAAAAAGTGAAAATTCGTCAAACAAAGTGGTAGATTGATGTGAGTAATACGGATCAGATTCTTAGAGTCTGAGGCATTATAATCACAATGAGAAGACTCATTTTTCAATTAATGAAATCATCTACTTTGTTAAACGAATTTTCTTTTTTATTTACTCAGACTCTTTGAAAATCGATTAAAAAAAAATCATTAGAAAAACAAAGTTATCCTCTCAGACAAATGCCTCGATTGTCCCCATGATTTTATGAATGGATTGATCGGACTCGTCATCTATTTGATTGTTCATCACTGAGAATTTTTTCTATGTAAGAAGAAGTTGTATAGTTTATAAGGAAAGAGCCAAAATCTAAGAGAAAAAAAAAATGAAAGAAGCAGATGGTGAAAGGTTTAGGTTGGGGACAAGGATTGCACTAGACATTTTATAGCGGAATCGGAACTAGGGTTTTAAGTTTTTTGATGTCTGCTTCACTAAACGGCATGAAGTCTTACTATCACATTTTAAAACGGCGCACATTTGACGCGGATATACGTGAAACATCTTTAACTTACGGCCCAGTTTAAGATAACCTTATGATGTGTCAGCGTTTGATTGGATTAGTGAATATAACGATGGGCTTTGGGCCTGACGTCGATTCGAATAGGTTTTATTTGGTTGGTCATACAGAAAAACAAAACAAAACGTTTCACATTTCACATTCATAGCAATAAATCTCTTACTCGAAGGATTTTAATACAAAAATAAAAAATCCAAGAATCACATTAATTTTGCTTTCTTGATTCTGTACTAATAAAGTAAAACATATCAAGAACGTCGCGATCTACGATCAACCATCGTCGCTTCTTGCGAATCGCAGACCTGTGTCTTGAATTTGCATCCCAATTTTTTCGTAATCGACCAACTTCTCCGCCGAGCGGCCGTCGTCGCAGCCGCCGCCGCCGGTGAACCTTCTCTATCGATTTTGGCTATCACTTTCTTCATGTTGGAGCATTCTCTCTCTAACCGGTGAACACGTGTCCTCATCGTATCCATATCCAAGCGAAGCACCTGATTCTCTCTAACCGTCTTCTTCCATCTCCCAGCGTCTACATCTCCTTCTTCTTCCCTCGTTACAATATCGTCACCTTCTTCCTCTTCTGCTACTGTTTCACTTATCGTTAGATTCCTTCTCGCCGTCGTTGCTGACGGTCTCGGCTCCGTTGATTGCGACGGCGATTGAGCGGCTAGTAACGTCCCGGCGATCGCATGACGGATCTGTAACTGCTCGAAGAAGAGGACTTGAACGACGGCTCGTAGTGGAAGCCGTTCGTTTTGTGCGGCGTGTGTGCATGCTTCGAGTGTTAGTTTTTGACAATCCATCACGCCGCAGATCTTCTCCCTCTCTGCTTCCGATATCCATGGATGCGCCTATGGTCAAACAAAACAACATTTTCAGAAGAAGTCAGATCCAAATCTCGAATCTCCGATTTCGGTTTTTGAGAGGATAACGATCACCTTGAGGTATACGTCTACAGCTCTGTAAAGTCCGTCATCGTAAAGTCGAGCTTGGTCAGGGAGCGAGATCGCTAGATTGTAGAATTTTTCCGATTTGAGATTGGCGTCCGATGCAATCTCCGCGAGAAATCCGTCGATTAATTTCCCGACGAGCATCAGCGACGGAGATCTTCCGTCAGCTTCGATTACGGCGGTGCTCGTTTGTTCCAAGGTATCGAGAAAGTGGCCTAAGATTCTCTCCACCAAATCGACATCGTATAACGTCTCGTTGAGGTATGAGTAGCTAGGGACGAGCAAATCGTCGAGTGTGGCTCTCTCTAGTTGCGATCCGATCTTTCTCTCCAGCAGATCTCGGCAAGTCTCGGAGGCGTTGAGGATGATGGTGGTTCGTAATAGGCCGAAGAGGAATCTCGTGGTGGCGGAGATGGAGGTTTTATCTAATGGAAGGTTAGCGATTATCGTCTCCAGTAGCTCTCTCTGTTCATTCTCCGAAGCTGAAGTCGAAGATGACGACGACGGCGGTTTCCGGTTAGATCGCGAAATTCCGGGAATGTGCTTCTTCGCGTAGCAAATCAAACAGCTCTCGATGATCTCGGCACTTAGATCTCCAGATCTCATCGCCATGATCACAGTTTTGAAGATCGGAAGACTCAGTTGCGCCAGATCTTCAAACCACACTTCCATATTCGACTCCCTACTCGGTTTCTTTCTTCTCCCGTCCGCAGATTTCGGATGCTTACCGGGGATAAACTGCAGATCGGCGGTGGAGATGTCTCTTCCACCTCCGCCGCCGCCGTCGTTTACCGGCCATCCAAACAGTGACGGATCAGCTGAGGAAGCTCTGGAGATGATAGACTCTATACACTGTTCCGTTATACCAAGCGATTCAGCTAAAGACGAGATTGACTCACAAGCTTTCAGAGCTTTAATGGATTCTCGCAAGCTCTTGTAGACGGAGAGCGAGAGAAACCTCTCGGTCTTTGAAATTAGATTATCCGGTGAATACTCTTCCGTCATTTCGAGATTTTCGGCGGCGCAGCGAAGCGGAACAACAGTGGAAGCGGAGAGATCGAACTTGACGCCATAACAGAACTTTGCCACCATCTCGAAACTCTCTGAACTCCCGGGAAAATCCTCAAGTCTTATGTGAGGGTAAATGCTGTCTTCTTCTTCTTCTTCCTCTTCTTCTTCTCCAATCTCCGTCTTGTTCTCATCTTCGATTTCTTGGCCTTTCCCCTTCTTGTCACTCTCGTCTTGAGGATTTACGGTGGCGTATGATGATCTAGTCTCCTTCTCTGTAATCAATCTGTGAAGTTTCCTGCTCTTAGACATGAGAGGAAACTAAAAAACAGATCTGTGAGAACAAAAAAACTCAGAAAAATCAAAGAAGACGACACAAGAACTCAGAAACAACACCTTGTGGAGATGAAATGTCATATCATCGACTTCGATTTCAATGTCACTAGGTAAGCCAGTCGTACAAAACCTGAACTCAAAGAAGAAACTTCTTCTTCAGGTATTGAAACAAAAACAAATTTATAACATTTATCATTTAAAAAGAAAAATCAGTATTAGTTTCTTCTTCACCATGCTTGACCCTTAGAGCTTGATTTCTCTGACGCCATTGTAGACGACTCTTTTCTGAAGAAAGCTCTGAATCTGGAAAAATATCACTACCAGAAAAAACCAAAGCCAAAATCTCTGTCTGAAGAAGAATATGGAGAGAAAAAAGAGGAAAGGAATTGGAATCCTAAATCAATAAGAAAGAGACAGATTTAAAAAAATAAAAAGAAATATTCGGATTTCGAAAAAGGGGATCTCGTTTTTGATCCTTTTTTTAATTTTCTTTTTTCTCTTTCAAATTAATCTTTTTGTTGGAGAACAGCAAGAATCTCAACTACTATCAAAGACTCAGAAGACGACACATTTTCAGATAAATTATACATTGGGAGTAGCAAAAATCCCACTCATTTGTTAATCATTCATATATAATTAACTACAAACACTACTACTAATTATGCCTTCTTTGCTTTATTAGTAAAAATTGAAATCCATTTTTCCGATTTGCATTATAAAATGTTTGATTGATTTTATATGTTTTAAAAAAGGAGTGAAAAAATATCATAATATAATCTAGGGAAAGATGGAGCTGCTTTTAGTTAAACAAATTAAGTGGCAGACATATATTTGAAATGTTTTCTAAATTGTTATTACAATAATGTCTCACCTAATTCTGAAAATTGTGAAATTTGACGTTTTAGGGAGCCCATGTGAAATGCGAGACAGACATTAAATTATTTTATTTTTCTTCTTTTTATAACTGAAAAGGATATATGTGGAATTTATTGCAATATTAACCGATGTTTTTTTCCTTTTTTTTTTCGCCACAATATTAACAGATGTAAAGGTAGAAGCAATAGAAAAAATATGTGCAACTTTCAATGCATTGTTCATCTACAGTCTAAAACCAACCAAACAATAAAATAAACAATAAATCGACGTTTTGAATATTTGAATGTGGAAGCAAACATTGCGGTGGATCGTGTTAATGGTATATGTTTGTAGACCCCTCTTTTTGAATTTATTGACACAAACATCTCTTTGTGTGTGTTTTTAATGCTAACAATTATTCGTTTATTATCTTATTGTACGACACTAGTAAGTATTATAAGTTTGTTATGTCACTTAGTTGTAGCCTGTAGGGTTCTTGTTAAGGGTCGTTTATGAAGATGTTCCTAAAATATACTACGTGTGCTTTAGACTTGGGGTAACTTCCATGCTATTGCGTATTTTATTTACAAGCAAAATCAAATACATTATAGACCAATTTCAAAAACTTTTGTTTATTTTCATAGAGAAAAGTTTCTTAAAATATGCGGAGTTAGACTTATTTCTTTGCACTACGAAATGCATGATATTAGTTTCTCTAACGGAACATTATTTTTGCTATGGATTGTATGAAACTTATATCAATATTGTTTCCAATCCGATACTATTGTCTTTTTTTTGCTTCCGGAGAATTTCAACTTTCTTAAATGTAATTTTCTTTGTTTTACATTCTATTGTAGTTTAACCACCAGAGCTAATTGTCGATAAAAGGGGAAAAATGAAAGGTTCATATTTAAGCACATCGGTTACCAAGTAATTCAGAGAAACTCCTTTCATCATAATTTTTTTCCATCTGATTATAATAAAAGAGGAAACGGATTTGGTTACAACCAAGAATCAAAAATCGTAATTGAAAAAAAGGAAGGATAGCACAGAAATTATGAGATTAAAAGACTTGCTTCCTTCAGAACAAACAGAGGAGAGCTAACCACTTGAAAGAGGAGAGGAGTCTTTATCATCAGCAAAGACTTCATCTAGCCATGAAGGGTGGCCAACGGACTTGTCTACGTGTGAAGATATATCCCACATCGGAAATATAATGGAGACCTAAATAATATATAAGTAACATGGGCCAATCCACTCATTGCCAATTGGTTTTGAGTTGGAAGCCCATGAAACTTAACACTACGAACCACGCTAAGCGCAATGAGAAAGGCTCCTCTATTTTGCGCTCTCTACTATACCAAAAAATTCACCTAGTCAAAAGCTGATTTAGTTAAAGAAATTCCAACTACATAATGAGAAAAAGGGCCAAGTTTGCGGTCTCAACAAAGTTTTTGTGATATAAGCCGCTTCCGAAGCGAAAATGACCTTCTTTATCCTTAGTTGACGGAGGCTTTGCATCGACAAATGATGCTTTTGAAGTTGGTCTCCTCCAAGAAAAAGGCATTTGGAATGTTGCATGTGCTATGAAGGATACAAATACCTTTTGCGTTTCGTAACACCCACGCCGCACCTGGTGTGTTTGATTTCTTTTCCCATACGGCGCCAATGTTGCACTTCACCCATGTTGCTGGGGGCGATTGCCATCTAGCTTTTCTCTGATCCGAAAGGGGAGTTAAGACACTTTCATCATAAATCTAATGAAATTAGTTTCGGCGAAAAAAATCCTAAAACATATATGTTGTGTATTTGTGGTCTTTAAATAGACTTATCAAATTTAGTAAAGTAAGGATTTGCCAAACTAGCAGAAAGTGGATCGTTTTCCTTCCTTATCCTCTTACTTTTACCTACTGCCCTATGATCTCACGTGTTATGAGAAGTAATCATTTGATTAATGTTGTTGCCTTACAAAGTTTTTTGACAAGTGAACGGTTTACAAAGTTGTTGGCTTACAACGTTACAAAGAAGAAAGAATGGTTTCATATTCACCTAACATGTTCCACGTCCATTGACACTTTCACTGTTTCACATCATCAAACATAAGCATTCCCATTGAAGGTTCAATGAGGAGACTTTCACAGATTCAAAAAAAAAAAAAAAAAAAATTATTTTTATGAACTTGTCTCTCTTTTGATCCCACATGTGAACTTGTATCATCACTGGTTCGCGGGCCCCACGACACGTGGCGGTACGCGATTAGTTGTTGTATTATTATTATTTTTTTTTTTAAATTAAACGAAAAAAATAAAATAAAATAAAATTGAAATGTGGCAATCCTCTAATGGGGATTGCTAATGGGATGCTCTAAGCTCACATCTGCGTTGATCTCCATAATTGTTTGGCCATTTATGTCATATGTAGAAAACAATATAAATTATTAATCGTTTTAACATATTATTATCACTTTTTGGCTGGGATAGTATCATATATTGACATACACTACATTCACAAGCTAGCCCATTAGGCCATTTAGTTGTAGGAAGCCATTTGTTAGTTTACTATAGTAATCTATAATATTAAATCTATAATATTAAACGGTCAACTTATGACCATGACCTACAAAATAGGCAAACATAAATGTCAGAATTAAAAAAGCTATGGGCATGTGAGTTTCCCTCCTTCAGAGGCTGTAATTTGTTGTTATGAATTTTCTTTTGGATTGTACATACACTCCACATAGCCTTAAAATGCTTGTGATTCCTCAAATGATCCATACCTAATAAAACTTCATTGACAAAACATTATTGGAAATTTTATCAAAGCAATGAATCCTTAAAATTTAACTGTTATCAATATTACTTATCAGTTATCACTAACACAATCTGACTATTTTGCTCGGAAGTTTCGTGGCAATAACGATAGAACCACATCGCCGAATTTACCTTTAGACGTTTCATTTGTCTACCTCTAGAGGTGAGCCATTAGTTGTATTAACCACTCCCATTCATGAGGCATCCTTAAGTACTCCGGCGTCATAATCAAAACGAAACATTTCAAGGTTATGCTCGTAAAACTGGCCGATCCAATGATAAAAAATATAAGTTTACGATTAAAATGAAACCGACACTCATAAAAAATTTTAAACTCTGAACCCGAAATCCTAAACCATAAACTCTAAACCCTAGTCGATAATTTGCCTTGCTTATGCTCTGTTTAAAGATGTATTGACTGGAATGACCACGCGGACTTAGCCTCCAAATCTCATTACAACTTATGCGTTATGAGAATTTCAAAAAAAAAACTTATGCGTTAACAGTGACTGTCGAGGGAGTCTATCACCCTTGCATTCGGAGATGGAGACATTATTTTGGGCGATGCAAGAGTTCCGACACAAAAGAATAAATTGTCAACATTTTGAGACAAATTGTATTGAGCTCGTCAAGATCACTCAAACACCGGAAGACTGATCAACATTCTTCACCTTTACACAAGAACTTCGAAAGTTACATGATCACTTTCCAAATTTTTCTTTAGCTGAAATCCCACGCGCGAAAAATGTTCATGCATATTGCTTGACTCGACGCTTTTTATTTCATGAATTAGCAAGTGCATATATTACACTTCCTAGTTTGATTACCAACCATGAAATGATATTTTAACTAATGTATGGTCGCATAAAAAGAGTGATTGTCGATGACGTGTGGGAGATCCATCACCATAAGTCCATAACGTTAGGCGTTGCCATTTTGTTCTAGTTAAGTTTTATTTTAACCTCAACTTTCACTATAAAAAAACAACTAAAAATCTAATTTATTTTTTTCCCACACCAGACTATCTGACTAAAAATGCATTTTTTTCCACTAACTTAAATAGCATTTTACTATCTAGAAAAAAAAAAAAAAGCAAAATGGGCTAAATCACTATGCTTAAGGGGCTATATCACAACGCTTAAAGCCCAAACATTGACCCAAAACTATCTCTCTTGAGTTTTTTTTTTTTTTTAATTTGACATGTTAAGGGTTTTGTTTTGAGGTTTATCTTCTTGCGGTCGCCGTTTCCTCTTCCAAAACCCTAACCACCGTCGAACATCAACCTTCATCACCGTCGTGTTTTCTGCTTTGCACACTTTCAGAATCGGCCTTGCCTGTGAACAGCGTCGACGATTTTGATACGTTTGGCCACAGCTTAATCTATGGTTACTTTAAGGGATTCGGGCATGGATGCTCTTACGAAGCTCAAATCAACGGAACCTCCAGTTTTTCTGGCGCCAAGTTCGATATCTGAGGTAACTCGCGCGGCGTCTCAGTTTCTCTTCGCGGAGTTGAAGCCGCACAACCCTAAATCTCCGTTTGATCAGCTTTTGGTTGATGGGTTTGATGCGGAGCAGATTTGGCAGCAGATTGATATGCAGTCTCAGCCTTTGTTGTCGAGTTTGCGGCAAGAAATTAAACGGTTTGCTAATAACCCTGATGAGATTCGTAAGCTTGCGAATTTGGCCCGGAAGGTTTCTTGTGATGATGATGGTGTCGATGAGATGGATATGGATGGTTTTGATTCCGATGATGATAACGACGGTGAGGATGAAGAGTTGGAAGCTAACGAAGGGGAAGAGGAAGGTGAAGATGAAGACGGAGAAGAAGAGGAAGAAGATGAGGAGGAGGAGAATGATGAAGGCCATGGAGGAATAGAGGACAAGTTCTTCAAGATAAAAGAATTGGAGAATTTCTTAGAGGAGGGTGAAGCAGAAGAGTATGGGACAGACTACAAAAGCAAGAAAGGAGTGACAAAGGGAAAGAGGCAAAATTTGAGCGATGATGAGGAAGAAGATGAAGACGACGAGGAAGACGAAGAAGATGACGAGGTAAGCACATAACAATGTTCAGGAATATAAAGTGTAGTGCTTGATTTACAATTATCTCATCTTTTCCATTGAATGATCTTGTGGATTGTTCTTGTCTTCTAGTTTGGTGCTTTTGCTGGTGATGACAACGAAGAGGCAGAGAAATTGGGAAAGGCAAGGTATGACTTTTATGCTTTCTATTGTATAGTGTCCATTGATCAAACCACTTTGTATTCGAAATATCTGTGATTGTTCGTCCTTCTTATTTAGGAGCATTATCAATAGTAGGTTTTGTTCTAAGATTTGTTTTCTCTTCATCAATGATAAATTGATAATTAGGTATGAAGATTTCTTTGGCGGCAAAGGGAAGGAGACAAAGATGAAGTTGAAAGATTTTAGCGAAGATGAGGAAGCCGAAAGAGGAAACCAAGTACTATATCGCTTTACTTATTCTTAAGGGCTGTGATATGTGATGACTGCATTTGTGAAATTTTACATGAGATCTAACTTATTCCTTTTGACTTTAGGGCAATGAAAAACTCTCTACTCATGAGAAAGAGCGATTAAAACTTCAAGCCAAGATTGAACAGATGGAGAAAGCTAACTTAGATCCAAAGCACTGGACAATGCAGGGAGAGGTAGCTAGCTATAATTTTTCCCACTATTAAACTGTATAATTTAATATAGTTCTGTAGCTAAATATATGTATGTTTCGTCTCGTTAAAAGATAACTGCTGCAAAGAGGCCAAAGAACAGTGCTCTAGAGGTGGATTTAGATTTTGAGCACAATGTCAGACCTGCTCCTGTAATCACAGAAGAGTTCACAGCCTCACTTGAAGAAATGATTAAGAGCAGAATCATCGAGGTAACTACTTCTGGCAGTAATTTGTAACTAAGGTATCCGTTTGTTTTTCCTCCTGTTATGCGTAACTGAAATTGTGATTCTGTAGGCTCGTTTTGACGATGTTGAACGAGCACCTAATCTGCCTACTAAACCAAAAAGAGAACTCAAGGAACTGGTGAGTTTTATTGTCGAACTATTACCTCGGTCTTCTTTTTTTTTGCCCTTGTTTAACAGTTCATGAATAACAGTATAATCGGTTTGTTACTTCTTGGAAATATGCAGGACGATAACAAAAGCAAGAAAGGTCTTGCTGAAGTTTATGAGGTATGTATGATTCATGCAATGTTCGATTGTGTCAGTGCGTTTTTGAGAGATAACTGAATTTACAAATGTGTTTGGTCCTTTTGGTGATTTGCAGGATGAATACGTTCAGAAGGCTAATCCAGCCTTTGCTCCAGCAACTTTCACTGATGAACTAAAGAAAGAGGTTCCAACTTGATTTGATCCATTATTTTTTCCCGGTTTTTTGTTTACCTTTGGATCTTCTTTTTAACAATGTTCTCTATATTACACACTCATTACCTATAAATGTTAAATCAGGCGAGCACACTATTCAAGAAACTATGCTTCAAGTTGGATGCTCTCTCCCACTTCCACTTCACTCCTAAACCAGTATGTTAAATCATTTAGATGATCATCACCGCAAGTGTTTATACATAGCTGCTCTGTACTGAAACTAATTCTTCTTTCTCTCCCAAATTTTCAGGTAATAGAGGAAATGACTATACAAAACGTCCCAGCCATAGTAATGGAAGAGGTAAACCCTTTGTTGTCTTAAACTTTTTATTCTTTTGAGAATTGGGATCGAAGCACCATGGTACTCAGCTAGTTCTTCTCTATGTGCTGTGTAGGTTGCGCCTGTGGCAGTCTCAGATGCAGCAATGCTTGCCCCAGAGGAAATCTTTTCAGGGAAAGGTAACATTAAGGATGAGTCTGAGCTTACCCAAGAAGAGAGAAAGAGAAGGAGAGCTAAAAAGAAGAGAAAGTTTAAAGGTAAGAACAAAAGGCGACTATACTAAGTTGGTAAAAAGCACAGATAATACTAAATCCCTTGCATTTTCAAGTTTACTAACCTTTTTTTACTTTTCACAGCTGAATCCGCAAAACAGCCTCTGAAGAAGGCGCGGGATACTACAACTGAGAATCCTAAAACTGGTAAACTTCTGTGTTCTTACATGGCCTTGAGATCTTTGAGAATGTTGGAAAGCAAATGTTGATCGTTGTGTACTCTTTCAAAGTTGCAGGTGGTGAAGAACGATGAAGAATGAATTGAGTTACAACAAGAAGATGTAAGATGAGAAGATTTAACGGAAGAGCATTAATGTCCACTCTATTTGTGAAAAATCTAAACAGGCAGCTTCAAGATTTACACAAAAACAACAGTTTTGAATGGAAAAAAATATTGAATTATCAATCGATTTGCCTTTTAGCCAATCCTTGTCTTTTGCAAATTTAATTTGTATTGTGGTATCTTATTGTGGCTTTTTATTGCGAGAGGCATAATATGTGATCTTATTATAAATTAGATAGTTTAATTTTGAAAATATATGATCTGTTTTAGGAGAACAAAGCAGCTGGAGTAGCTCAGTTGGTTAGAGCGTGTGGCTGTTAACCACAAGGTCGGAGGTTCGACCCCTCCCTCTAGCGTTTTTGTTTTTCGTGCGTGTGCTGTCATTTTGAGCATCAGTTGAAAACAACTCATTAACATTTTCTTAATACAGTCAAGAAAGGAGCAGAAGAGCACTTTCCTAAGCATCTTCTTAGTTTTTTATTGTAGCGGCTTGTATAACGATAGAGTTTAGTGTAAATTTGTTGAGGCATACATAAGACAAAATCATAGCGGCAATTAAAAAAGACAATCATTGCTTAATTGGTCCGGACTCTAAAGAAATTGATGCAATAACGTTGAACCGGCTAATACCGGTCCGAACCGAAATTCAAGAACAAAAACCAAGACTGGGTGGGTGGGTCGTCAAAGACCCTTCCTCTGGCTCCGGCGAAAGAAAACCCCTTTCATTGATAACAAAAAGCAAATCAATCTCTCTTCGAAAGAGAAGACGACGATGGGAACAATGGGTAAAGCATTCTACACCGTCGGATTCTGGATCCGTGAAACTGGTCAAGCTCTTGATCGGCTTGGTTGTCGCCTCCAAGGCAAAAACCATTTCCGAGAACAGCGTATGTCTTTTCGATCTCCTTCCTTTTCATTTCTCGTCAAGATCTGAGTTTTTGCCTGAGGTCGATTGATGATCGATTATATCATTATTGATTTAGATACCTAAGAGCTTAAGATCAAATGTAGAACTTTGCTAGTGACGATATCTGAGTATCTCATGTTTACCCATTTATGTCTTCTCTCTATTTCGCTAGTTGACAATCTTCTTCGCCAGCATTTTCCTGATAGTACTACTACATGATTCAATCAAGCTTCTGCTTGATTCTCAAATGTCAATCCTTTTCTGAAACCCATTTCTTTTTGATTCAGTATCGAGGCACCGCACACTCATGAATGTTTTTGACAAAGCCCCTATTGTGGATAAGGAGGCTTTTGTTGCTCCTAGCGCTTCTATCATTGGTAATGTTCATGTTGGACGAGGTTCTTCCATTTGGTATGGATGTGTTTTGAGAGGTAAGCTGCGTGAGTACTTTGTAATCGTTGACTCGAATGTGCGATAATAAGACTCTCTTTGATTCAGTCTTTGACGACTTATTGTGGTTCTCTGCAGGAGATGCTAATAGTATCAGTGTTGGAGCTGGGACCAATATCCAGGATAACACTCTTGTTCACGTCGCTAAGTCCAACTTAAGTGGGAAAGTCTTACCTACTGTCATTGGAGACAATGTCACTATTGGTAAATTATCTCCTGTCACAAGCTCATGTTTGAATTTTATTAGCCAGGGTTATTGATAAAGGAAAATTGAATTTGGAGCAGGGCATAGTGCTGTTTTACATGGCTGCACTGTCGAGGACGAGGCCTATATCGGTACAAGTGCAACCGTGTTGGATGGAGCTCATGTTGAAAAGAATGCGATTGTTGCTTCAGGGGCTCTCGTTAGGCAGAACACTAGAATTCCCTCTGGCGAGGTTCCTATGGATACCCACACACAGACTCCATTGTTGTTTGCTTAAGCTCTGCTGAAGTGTAAAGTCTCACTCTATCTTCAAATTTTCTTAACGCAGGTTTGGGGAGGGAATCCAGCTAGATTTCTGAGGAAAGTGACAGAAGAAGAAAAGGCCTTCTTCTCCAGTTCTGCTGTGGATTATTCCAAACTAGCTCAAGTCCACGCCGCAGAAAACGCAAAGAACTTAGACGAATCTGATTTCAAGAAGCTTCTTTACAAGAAGAACGCCCGCGATGCTGAATACGATTCAGTACTCGATGACCTGACTCTCCCCGAGAATGTACCAAAAGCAGCTTGATGCACTAAACTTTATGCCGCCTCGAGAATCTTTGTTATGTGTGGATTTGGATTGGACCAAAAAAAAAAGAACACACAAGAACTTCATTTCCTGCTTCTCCAATAAAGTTTTCAGTGGCTTTGATATTCATTGGCCAGCACTTACTGGGAAAGTTTTAGACTATAAGACAATTCATTTCTCTGTTAAAGATTGTAACTTTGGAAAAAAGTTGTAAACTTTCCTTCTATTTTCATGTCTAATAAATTTTTGGATCAGACATTTCTCGTCTTAAGGTTTGACCTTATGCTTCTATAGGTTTCGTCTGTAGCGGCAAGTAAGGCGACGAGTACTCGTCATCTTCCGTACACATGTTCGCAATTCGTCTGGGTAATGTCACCGGAAAATCCAAAAATTTGCTAGTTAGGTATGTATTCATACGAAATTTTGTTGCCTATGCCGACCACCTGTTCGACGAATTGTCGCAACGAGACCTCTCTTCGGTTAACCATCAACTCTCGTCTTACCTTCGCGGTGGAAACCCAAATGGCACATTGGGTCTCTTTCTTAAGATGCATCGAGCCAGTGTTGATCTTAGCTCGTACACCTTCACTCCAGTTCTCGGCGCCTGTGCTCTCTTGTCGTACCCAGAGACGGGACGCCAAGTTCACGCCTTGATGATCAAACATGGAGCTGAGACAGGAACCATATCAAAGACTGCGCTTATTGACATGTACTCTAAGTATGGAGACTTGGTTGATTCAGTTAAGGTGTTCGAAGGCATTGAGGAGAAAGATGTCGTCTCGTGGAATGCTCTGCTTTCGAGTTTCCTTAAGAACGGTAAAGGTAAAGAAGCTCTTGGTGTTTTTGCAGCTATGTGTAGAGAAAAAGTAGAAATCAGTGAGTACACTTTGTGTTCTGTTGTTATAACCTGTGCCTCTCTCAAGATTTTCCAGCAAGGGAAGCAAGTTCATGCCATGGTAGTGGTCACGGGACGCGATCTCGTGGTTTTGGGAACTGCTATGATTAGTTTTTACTCGAGTGTAGGGTTGATGAGTGAAGCCATGAAGGTTTATAACAGTTTGAATGTTCATACGGATGAGGTGATGTTGAATTCTCTGATATCAGGATGCATTCGAAACCGAAACTACAAAGAAGCGTTTCTGCTTATGAGTAGGCAGAGACCCAGTGTGAGACTGCTCACTAGTTCTCTTGCTGGTTGCTCTGATAATGCTGATCTGTGGATTGGTAAACAGATACACTGTGTTGCCTTGCGTAATGGTTTCGTTTCAGATTCTAAGTTATGCAATGGCTTAATGGATATGTACGGCAAATGCGGTCAGATTTTGCAAGCGCGTACTCTTTTCAGAGCTATTCCGACTAAAAGTGTGGTTTCTTGGACGAGTTTGATAGATGCGTACGCGGTTAATGGGGATGGTGTTAAAGCGCTCGCAATCTTCAAGAAAATGTGTGAAAAGGGAAGCGGAGTTTCGCCTAATTCAGTGACATTTCTTGTTGTCTTATCGGCTTGTGCACATGCAGGACTAGTTGAAGAAGGTAAAGAATGTTTTGATATGATGAAGGAGAAGTATCGTTTGGTTCCTGGAACAGAGCATTACGTATCCTACATCGATATATTAAGCAAGGCCGGTGATACAGAAGAAATATGGAGATTAGTTGAGAGAATGATGGAGAACAGTAATCAAAACCTTCCTCGTGCTATATGGGTCGCGGTACTTAGCGCTTGTAGTCTTAATATGGATGTGACGCGAGGCGAGTATGTCGCAAGGAAGCTCATGGAAGAGACGGGTCCCGAGAATGCAAGCATATATGTGCTTGTTTCGAATTTCTACGCAGCCATTGATAAGTGGGATATGGTTGAAGAATTGAGAGGAAGATTGAAGAAGAAAGGTTTGGTTAAAGCAGCAGGACACAGCTTATTCATATGAATTTACTTTGCTCACATCTCAAAACACTTCTAAGGTATTGTTTTGTGACAACAAACAGAACAAGTTTACTAAAGTCTAAAGATGAACTTGTCGTTTTGTTCTTAAAGGCGAACGACATGAAGACATAGTCAACATATAGCAGAATGGACCAGCGATTAGAAGTAGGTGAAAGGGCAATGTCATACAGATAGTTTTAAGATAAAAGTTAAGGAGTTGTTGGGATTAGGATAAGAGAAGTCAAAAGATGTGTCCTTTTCAAAACTTCTTTCTCCATTGACACATTCTTAAAAGCACATCACACATAGAGAGGGAGATAAATTCAGCAAGACTTGATCAAAATAACCATTAAAGAAACGATGATTAGAGCCCTGAGCACTAGGAAGGATCGAGGCGGGTACAAGAAGCTCGACGAAGAGAAAGAAGAAGCAGGCGTTGGGCTATTGAAAGCGAAACCGCAGAGCGTTCCAGCGAGTCTCAATGGGAAATCACCGGAAGTGAAAACCGGCGGTGGTTCGGTTCACCCTCTGTTGAGTTTCTTGGATGCGAGTTTGAAGAGGAATAAGAACAAGACAAAGAAGAAGAAGAGCACAACGACTGCGAAACCAGAGTTCGCTAGGTACTTGGAGTATGTCAAGGAAGGTGGCGTGTGGGATTCATCTTCAAATGGACCTGTCATATACTACAGATAGATCAAAATAACATGAAGGAAACAAAACGAGTTGTTGTCTATATTTGTTTACTTTCTGTTTGTGATAAAAACTTCGTTTTGAATTAAAAAAAAAAAAGTCAAATAAGTGATTAATACGACGTCGTAATAAAATACCTTGAAGAAGAGGTTTTAGTGATTAAAAAGACTTGGAGAAGAGGTTTTAACTATTTGTTCTCCTTCTTCGTCTTCCTCTATATATCAAATCATCTATCATCACTCAATTTCCTTCCTCTCATTGGATTTTCCAGCTGATATTCAACCGCAAGGTAACTAGATTTGATTGTTTAGAGTTCTAATCGTTGTTGACTCGAACTCATTGAAATTGATTTGGTAATTCGTTGTTGTTGTATCTTTTGTTATGCTTGTTGGAATCTTTCGAACGATGCAGATTCATGCCTACTGCCACTTTTGGAAGATCGCTAAATCCTCTGGAGAAGGATGACGAAAGTAAACAACAACCTAAAGACCATCCGACATTCACTCGTCTTCTTCCTAGAATGTCGCCTTCTCTATATGCTATTCCTAATGAAATCCCTCTTCCCAATTGCCAATCATCCTTCTCTCCATCTCCATATATGGTTATTAATCACAAAGCACGCGTAATATCTCCCTCGAAAACTGCCTCTGAGGTGGTGGTAGTAGATGCGTCTTCTCAACCGAAAACTCTTAAGGAAGAAAAGATTTGTGGCGGTGAAAATGCTATTGCGGATGATAACACCAACGGTGTAATATTTGAACGTCCTGTTTGGGATTGTAGCCCTCCTCATTGCGAAATTTGGAACGAAAAACCGGGGAAAGATATAGGCAACAATACCGCTGTAGAATGGGAAAGTTATTTGTTGGAACCTGTAAGACTAAAAGCAGACAAAGAATCTCTGTCTCAAGATTTCTCTAGCCCGGTTGAATCAGTTAGCTTCAGAACTCGCACAGAGATGGAAGATGATGCAGGAGCTGAAAATTCGGACAAACTTGCTACAGCATTTGGAGAGTTTTACGATGCTTGTGACGGTACTTTTCTACATCCTTTTCTTCTTACAATTTGGCTCGAAGTTCTTGACGTTTCCAGCATAACATAAAGGGAGTAATGATTCAATTGATGTATGTAAGAAACTGGTTTAAGTTTATTCAGTAACTTGAGTTTGAAGTTTACTTTCCTTGGCTTTCAGAACTATCATCCGAATGTGGAACGCAGAGTTCATTAAACGACATTGATACTGAGCTACGAGAGATGAGATTGAGTTTGCTAATGGAAATCGAGAGGAGGAGGCAAGCAGAGGAGACTCTAGAGAAAATGCATGTTCATTGGCGTAGACTCCGAGAGCAATTAGCCGATGCGGGTGTGTTCCTTCCTCTTGATCCTACAAGCAGCCAATACAGCATAAACGTAGCAGATGAGCTACGTTGTCAACTAGAGGTCGTCAGGTTTGTCTCTGACTCGCTAGGAAGTAGCTTGGCCAATGCAGAGGTAGTGATGGAGATGGAATCTGAGCTCGAAGCTAAGAACTTTGAAATCACTCGTTTGTCTGAACGTCTTCATTATTATGAGACCGTGAACCAAGAACTTTGTCAGCGTAACCAAGAAGAGGCCATAGGTAGTTGAAAGAAACTTAAAGTTCTAATCTTTTTTTCGGAGTTTCTTATCTCTCTTTCGGTATTATCGCAATGCTTCTAACTCTCTTTGATACTAGAGGCAACTAGGCGAGAAGGGCAAAAGAGAAAGAGGAGGCAAATATGGATTTGGGGATCAATTGCAGCAACCATTACACTCGGTAGTGCAGTCTTGGCTTGGTCGTACCTCCCTGCCGGAACTCTATCATCGGTTTCGGATGTAGCTAAACCTCAGCCGTTACCTGAGAGTGAAGTAAAACTTCAGAACTTGTGAATGGAAAATATGAATTTGGTTTGCTATTTACTTCGTTTCGAAGAAAATGTATAGAACATGATGAGGAAATAACTCGGCTTCTTACGATCGCGGCCTTTGCCAATTCGATTCGGTTCGTGTCGTGTACTGACTTGCAATGTTAGCCACAGTTTGGTGCCTGCTTGGTTCCTTTTTCTTTCACCCTGCCCTTTGCCTATGGACTCTGTTTTCTAAAAATGTTTCTAGGGGGTAATTGATATAAAAAGAAATTCTGCGGAAAAGTTTGTAATTTTATATAGTTGAGGGTTGTAAATGGGAATTGTATAAGTTAAAGCGGCGTCGTTTGAAGATCACATTTTCGTTCGTTTGGCTAAGCAAGCTGAGGAAAGACGACGAGTGAGAGGTATCGATTCAAAAACAACTCCACAACAATGGCTGCCTCTCCGCATATTTCGTCGACTCTTTCCCGCTACAAATTCTTCTCTACTTCCGTCGTTGAAAACCCTAACTTCTCTCCACATCGAATCTCCGGCCGGCGGAGATTTACGAAATCGCATCTTCAGGCGCAGAACGGTACCACCAGCTATGTCCGGACGGAACTATCCTCATCGAAGAAGCTATGGATTAGGCAACGAAGCTTCAGCGAAATGGAGGTTGAGAAAGGTGTATTAGAAGACGACGAGCGAGAGGAGATCGATCTCGGCGACGAAGCTAGTCTTCTCTCTCTGAGTATGAAACCGGATAGGAACATGGCGTTGCTCGACGATTACGAGATGGAGGAGCTTGGAAACACACCTGATACAACTCATCGCAGCGGTTTGTTTTTCTCCGTAACCCTATTTGTCTCTCTTCGCTGATGAAATTGATTTGTGGTGGTTGCTGATTACACGACGGTGTTAATAGGATACGTGGCGGTGCTGGGGATGCCTAACGTCGGGAAAAGCACGCTTTCGAATCAGATGATTGGTCAGAAAATCTCCATTGTTACAGATAAACCTCAGACGACAAGGCATCGGATTCTTGGTATATGTTCTAGCCCAGAGTATCAGGTTAGATTTCATTGCCTTTGTTTTTGATTTTGAAATTAAGATGTGGAAGTGATACAAATCTTGTTGTGTTTGTAGATGATACTTTATGATACTCCTGGTGTGATTGAGAAGAAGATGCATAGGTTAGATACAATGATGATGAAGAATGTCAGAGATGCTGCCATCAATGCCGATTGCGTTGTTGTTCTTGTTGATGCATGTAAAGCGCCTGCAAAAGTATGCGTTTCCCGTTTGATTTGTATTTCTTCTGGATTGTAAGTTTATGTTCTTTGTTCTAATTCTGGTGTTTGTGTGGTAGATAGAAGAAGTTTTGAAAGAGGGTTTGGGAAACCTCGAAAAAAGGCCACCCATGTTGCTTGTTATGAATAAGAAAGATCTGATCAAACCTGGTGAAATTGCAAAGAAACTCGAGGTGTGTATGCTGTTGTAGCTGTTCTTGAACCTAAGTATTAGTGTCCTGTGATTGAAATGCCCCACCATTCTAGAATGAGCTTGCAGTGGTGGAAGATGCTTCACTATTAACTTGAAATCAAGATTTTGAGTTATGGTATGTTCTTTGCTTAATAGATGCTGCAACTCCGTGCAGTGGTATGAAAAATTTACAGATGTTGATGAAGTTATACCTGTAAGTGCAAAGTATGGCCATGGAGTAGAAGATGTAAAAGAGTGGATACTATCCAAACTTCCGTTTGGGCCGCCGTATTATCCAAAGGTATATTCATAAGTCTCTGCTTCACTATTTTAACTCCTCCCTGCCGCATGGCAGAGCTTGAGCTTATTGTATAATTTGATTAATACTTTGAGGTTTGTATCTGTTGAACTTTCTAGGATATTGTGAGTGAGCACCCGGAGAGATTCTTTGTTGCTGAGATTGTTAGAGAGAAGATCTTTATGCAGTACCGAAACGAAGTTCCTTATGCATGTCAGGTAAAATAACAAGTTTGGTTTCTTGTCTCTCGACCTGACAAGTTCCTGATGCATGTCATTTTGGTTATACCATTGCTTTTACACCACAGGTGAATGTGCTGAGCTACAAAACAAGGCCAGCTGCAAAAGATTTCATTCAAGTGGAAGTAGTAGTGGATAAAAATTCTCAGAAGATCATCCTTATAGGAAAAGTAAGTGTACAAAACCCTTAACATCCAAATGGGTAAATGCTGATTTTCATTGAGCTATTCTTGATATATATAAAAAATCCGATATCTAGATTTTGTGGATGCTTATGGACTGCATAGTAGATGATTGATGAAACTGCGAACTGGGTTTAATTAGGTTCTCTACTCAAAGATTGTCTTAAAGCGATTGGTGGTGACTAATTTGGCTAAATGGATTTCTATGTAATGCCATAGGAAGGGAAGGCTTTGAAAACGCTAGCAACGGCAGCTCGACTAGACATTGAAGATTTCCTTCAGAAAAAAGTCTTCCTTGAGGTGCTTACAAAATTTGCATTACAGTTATGACTTATGATTGATTACCTGAAATGGTATAAGCTACCAATAAGAGTGAATGATATTAAAATATCTAATATAGGTGGAAGTGAAAGTGAAAGAGAACTGGAGACAAGACGAGGGACTTCTCAAGTACTATGGCTATGGAGGACAGATCCGAGCTATGTAGTAGCGTGTAAAATGGGCTTTCAAGAAGATGAAAAAGGTGAAAATGACTCGTTTTTTTGTTTGTATTTAACCCATAGTTTTAGATAGCTTTTGGATTTTAATCTAAAACAAAACGAATCCATTTGAAATATGAAGTCTTTCTTCTTTTGTTTTGTCTTATTGAGTTTGTTCAACTAACCCCACCGAATATTCATCTCATTTCATAATCACAAGTCATTAAACCACTTAAACAATAAGATTTACACTTTTTATAGAAAAAGAAAAAAGAGAACTAAACCGTAATTTATGGCGTGGGTACAAGTGGAGTAAAGTGGTGTCTGTTTGGTTTGGGTTTAGGGTCGGTGAAAGCATAAAGATCCGCTTATTGCGCCTATACTTCTTCTGTTGTTAAAGTGTGAGTAGAGAGAAGTTTGAAAAATAAGCAAAGAAGAAGACCATTTTTTACTCATTACAATAAATATTATGTCCTTTGCTTCCTCATCAACCAAACTTAAAAATGTTGAGAGAGAGAGAGCGAGGCTTCGTAGCATTACGGTAAAGTGCTCGTTCATCAAATTCGGGAGTCGTAGATTCGAATTTCGGTCGCGCGATATGCGCGTAGGCTCCGCATGAAGGACTATGGACTATTGGAACCAGCCCGTCGTGGTTCGCTTTGCCGAAAAAAAAATGTTGAGAGAAACAACAGCACATGAGTTTCTTCATTATTACAATGTGACCCTTTGTCTTTAAATGCATCCCAGTAAATAAAAAAAATTTAGAGGCTCTGTATCCATGAAGCATAAGACGCGTGGGATGTTGCTGTCTTAACGACCGATGTAATGATGACACGTGTAACGTGATCCGATTATGAAGCAGTACTGTTACGCTTTTACGTGGAAGAACCAATCCGCAGATTTCACGCTTACGACTTCTTATGGTAAGTGGGACCCTCCTTTAATTAGCGGTTTCCTACTACTAAAAACAAAAACACTCCTTTTTTTTAGTGTTTTTTAAGTGTTACACTAACCAAAATTTGATTTATTTATCAACCATAATTACAAATTAAAGTGTAATTAAGTTTAAAACGGTTATAATTTTCAAAGTCCATAAATAACCAACCACTAAGAGTCACAAGCTAGAGAGAAAGAGTGTAAGAGAAAAGAACATCCACACACACACAGAAGAAAAAAAGATGAAGATTCTGGGTGTGATTACATTTCTAACGATCGTGATCCAACAAAGCTATTATGAGCTAAGAGTAAATGCGTTTTCTAGCGATGGGTTCGTGAGGACGAAAGGTGTTCAGTTCACTATCAATGGCTATCCTTATTACGCTAATGGCTTCAACGCCTATTGGCTCATGTACGTTGCTTCTGATCCATCACAAAGGTCTAAAGTCTCCGCCGCGTTTCAAGATGCTTCTCGTCATGGGTTAACCGTGGCTCGAACTTGGGCTTTTAGTGATGGTGGTTATAGACCTCTTCAGTATTCACCTGGCTCTTACAACGAAGATATGTTTCAGGTAAAAAGACTAAATCTTTGTGATGTCGGTGGCGTTTTTGATGTTGGTTTCTTTTGTTTTGTGAGACTCAAGATCTGATCTTTTTCCTTTGTGATAAAAAAGGGTTTGGATTTTGCGATAGCGGAAGCAAGAAGGCATGGTATAAAGATTATACTTAGCTTTGCTAATAACTATGTGAGCTTTGGTGGGAAGAAGCAATATGTTGATTGGGCTAAAAGCAGAGGTCGTCCTGTATCTTCTGAAGATGATTTCTTCACTGATTCTCTTGTTAAAGATTTCTACAAAAACCATATTAAGGTTACTACTTTGTGTAGATTCAATTCAAAGCAAAGATCCTGATGGCTTTCTCACAACCTTTGTTTTTTGATTTTTTTATTGCAGGCTGTGCTTAACAGATTCAATACGTTTAGTAAAGTTCATTACAAAGATGACTCAACCATTATGGCTTGGGAGCTCATGAACGAGCCCCGTTGTCCCAAAGATCCATCTGGACAAACCATTCAGGTTTCACCTAAAACACATTTTAACACCATGACTCTGTTTCTTGTCTAGTCTTCTGTCTTATTGGTTTGTGTAACAGGCTTGGATTACTGAAATGGCTGCTTATGTGAAATCACTAGATACAAACCATCTCCTTGAAGCTGGCCTTGAAGGTTTCTACGGTCAGTCTTCACCTCAAAGCAAGGCTTTAAACCCACCTGGCCAATTCGGAACAGATTTCATCGCCAATAACCGTGTCCCGGGCATTGATTTCGTCTCCGTTCACGCTTACCCTGACGAATGGTAATGCCATTAACTTTTTTCCTTCCATCACAGTAACTATGTTCCTGTTATTTGGCCCAATCATTTGCCCCGTTCGTTTACTCATTCAAATGGTTTATCTGGATGAAAATGTGATGTGCAGCTAATGCCATTTACTTTGGTTCTGCTATTGAGTTCATCATTTGGGAATGTTTTAAAGTTCCAAGCTTTTCATTATCTTTTTGTGCAGGTTTACCGACTCGAACGAACAAACCCATCTAGATTTCTTGAACAAATGGCTGGACGCACACATTCAAGACGCTCAAAATGTTCTTCGAAAACCCATAATTTTAGCGGAATTCGGTAAATCGACAAAGAAACCAGGCTACACTCCTGCACAGAGGGACATTGTCTTCAATACCGTGTACAGCAAGATTTACGGGTCTGCGAAACGAGGAGGCGCAGCAGCTGGAGGATTGTTTTGGCAACTTCTTGGCAATGGGATGGATAATTTTCAAGATGGATATGGGATCATACTCAGCCAAGGCTCTTCGACGGTTAACGTCATTGCTCAGCAATCGCGGAAGCTCATTTTGATTCGGAAAATCTTTGCTAGGATGATCAATGTGGAGAAATGGAAGAGAGCTAGAGGTCAGGGGTAGTGAGAAGAGGAGGAGGTCACAAAATTGAAAACTAAAAATTAACGGGGTCTTCCTGTAATATTTACTTTTTTGCTATCTTTTTAGCGAATTTTCTAGAGATGATGTTCGAGTCAAAGAAAGTTATAGAGTAGATTTCATAAATTATAGTATTATAGAACCTTTTTCTGCAATAAACTTTTATTAGTAGATGAACTAAACGACACGGTTTGAGGCGAGACGACGTGCCGTTTTCGTAAAATCAGTTTATCAGTTTCCTTCTTTGTTAGTGTTTTCTCTCTCCAAGCCATTTCCGAGTAAAAACTAAAACATGATTTTGACGGTGAGAAATGGCGGCAGATTCCGGCGGTTTTGTGCAGCTTCGATCTCATTCTCCGACGAGTTTTTGCAGGAAGCTCGTGTATCGAATCAGGTGTGTACTACTTCCGATGACAAGTCTCAACTTCGAGATTTAATCCGTTCTGGTAATCTACGAGATGCTCGCCAACTGTTCGATAAAATGCCGCAGAGAGATATTGTTTCATGGACAGCCATTATTAAGGGGTATGTGACTGCAGCGAACTCTGAGGAAGCACTTCTTCTCTTCTCTGCAATGCTTGTTGATCCAAGCATCTCGCCTGATTCCTCTGTTTTAAGTGTCGCGCTCAAAGCTTGTGGACAAAGTTCCAACATTGCGTATGGAGAATCTTTACATGCCTATGCGCAGAAAACTTCGTTGCTTAGTTCTGTCTATGTAGGAAGTACTTTGTTGGATATGTACAATGTGTTCGGAGAGATCGACAAGAGTTGCAGAGTTTTTAGTGAAATGCCTTTTAGAAATGCCGTAACTTGGACTACAATCATGTCCGGGCTGGTTCATGCTGGTCGTCACAAGGAAGGGCTTATCTATTTCTCCGAGATGTCGAGATCGGAAGAACTATATGATACTTTTGCATTTGCTAGTGCCTTAAAGGCTTGTGCTGGTTTGCGTCGAGTTAGATATGGTAAGGAGATTCATACTCATGTGGTAGTGAGAGGCTTTCATGCCACTCTCTGTGTGGCTAACTCCCTTGCTAATATGTACACTAAATGTGGGGAAATGCAGGACGGGCTTCGCTCGTTTGAAAGTATGAGTGAGCGGGATGTCATTTCGTGGACAAGCCTTATTGTGGCTTATTGTCAAGCGGGTCAAGAGGAAAAAGCTGTGGACACATTTTTGCAGATGAGAAGTTCAGCAGTATGTCCCAATGAACAAACTTTTGCATCAATGTTTTCTGTGTGCACGAGTCTTTCTAGACTTCTGTGGGGCGAGCAGCTCCACGGTAATGTTTTCTCTCTAGGACTAGGAGATTCTTTGTCAGTAGGAAACTCGATGATGAAGATGTATTCAACATGTGGGAAATTAGACTCTGCTTCTGTTTTGTTTCAAGGAATGAGATGCAGGGACATTATATCGTGGACCACTATTATTGTAGGGTACTCCCAAGCCGGTTTTTGGGAAGGTTTTAAGTATTTCTCATGGATGAGACAAGTAGGACCGAAACCAACGGATTATGCTCTTGCTAGTTTGTTGAGTGTTTCTGGACACAGGGCAGTTCTTGAGCAGGGGAGGCAAGTTCATGCGCTCGCTCTTCATCTCGGTCTAGAACAGAAACCCACAGTTCGTAGTGCCTTGATTAATATGTACTCCAAATGCGGAAGTATCATAGAGGCATCAAAGATATTTGAAGAAACAGATAAACATGACATTGTTTCTTTGACAGCTATGATTAATGGATATGCAGAACATGGAATGGGCAAAGAAGCCATTGATCTGTTTGAAAAGAGTCTAAATGTTGGTTTCAGACCCGACTCTGTAGCTTTCATCAGCGTCCTGACCGCCTGCTCTCATTCAGGACAGCTTGACCTCGGTTTTCACTATTTCAACTTGATGCAAGAGAAGTACAATATGAGACTAGCCAAGGAACACTACGGATGTATGGTTGATCTGCTATGTAGAGCTGGACGGCTAAGTGATGCAGAGAAGATGATCAATGAGATGCCATATAAGAAAGACGATGTAGTCTGGACCTCACTACTCATTGCCTGTAAGGACAAAAAAGACATTGAACGTGGAAGAAGGGCGGCCGAAAGGATTTTAGAGCTTGATCCTATATCTGCAACTGCACCTGTGACCCTAGCCAATATATATTCAAGCACAGGGAAATTGGAAGAGGCTGCAAATGTGAGGAAGATCATGAAATCAAAAGGCGTGATCAAAGAGCCTGGACACTCATCGGTTGCAATCAAGGATCACGTTTCAGCATTTGCATCTGGCGATCGGTCACATCCAGAAAGTGAAAAAGTATACGGTATCTTGGAATTAGTAGTATATAGTGCAGAAGCTCATAGATTCGAGTGTGGAATAAAGAAAGCTTTTGGGCTTAATTCATATTCGTGATCCTTAACTCTCTAACATGTTCCAAACGACCTTGTGCATTACAAGAATAGCACAATATGTAACATTGATTGTTATATGGCTCAATCAATATGAAGTCAAAGGAGAATCATTATATACTCATAGTTATCTTTCTATCACCCTTCATCTGTCATCGTTGAACCAGTTAAGTAGCACATATAATGCAAAACCTAAAGCCGATGCAGCAGCAACCAGAAATACGGCTACTTGCACTGAGAATGATGAGGCAAAAGCTTCAAGAACAAGCGAGTTCCAAGTTGCGTACCATAAGGTGGAGTAAGCAGCGCCCAAGATTGCACCTACAACCACTTGACTGGTCGTGTGAAGCTTCTGCGAAACCCTCAACCATGTCTGCTTACAATAAACATCAGCATTACCGCGTAAGAATTGATTTCGTTTAAAAATGTCTACGGGAGTTCTGAACTTGTTTCATGTCATAAAACGAAAGAAGACTTACAAAGTATGAACCCAATGCGAGGATGATGCCACTAAGGAACAGAGAGAGTTCATTGGTTCCAAGCCACTCCGTAACTGAGGAAATATCAGCAAAACCATCTAAGAGTTGATCAAATGCAAGCAACAGATATCGAAAATGCAGTGTTGATTGCTTACCGGACAAGACAGTAAACACGGAGATGAAAGAAATAGATTGGGCATGAGAAGATGGCATCCCAGGATCAGAACGCAGTGTTGCAACCGGTCTCTCTTGGTTAAGTACACGTTTAAGAGCCACGGAAAGCGCAGAGTTCGAAACCGAACCAATCAAAGCCCACAAAGCTGCACCATCATGCCGTAGAAGCAGAACAGATCCAAACAGAGAAGCTACAACCCATTTGCTCTGCCATTAGACAAAAAAAAAAAGTTTAAAACTCTTAAGTAGTTACCAAAAAGCAGCTGAAAGAAACAAGCTTTGCGTTGTATTTCGATCTTTCATTGAGCAAGCATTACATCGAACACCTTGTGTGCATCATAGAATTCGAATACCAACCAGACGATTAACGACGGCTTGGATCCCACCGCCGGCGTCGTTGACCAAATCGTTCTGGAACTCCGAAGAACTATTGATGAACGCCTCTTGCTCGAGCGCCTGAAATCGATCTTCGTCGTCTCTCCGAGCACTGGTTTTGACTAAATCGGCCATAGTTTTAAACCAACAGATTCTCCTCCGATTCAGAGGAAAGATTGATATCGGACTTCGAAATCGAGAGGAGTTGTTGTAAACGGAAACAGAGGAACGACCAAAATAGAAATTGCGAGTCGGATTGTGGAGAAGAAGAAGAGATGACGATGCCATATCCAAAGAAAAGGTCAAACTTAAAAGTCAAACTACGCGAATCGCTTAGCTATTAAAGACGAAGAAGAAACAGATTATTAATTCTGATATAAAAAAAAAACAGATTGTTAATTTTTTGTTTGGTTATTATTACAAAAAGATATGTTGATTTTAGCCATTACATTGGATCTGTAAATATTTTATTCCAAAATATTAGTGTCATTTACTGCTTATAATGCTTCTTCTGTTTTTTTTCCAAATGCTTCTTCTCTTTCAAATGATAAATTTTAGAGTTTTCACATATTTAGGTAAAATTAGTTAATTCTCACTCCATCCCATAAAAATAGATGTTTTAGTTGGATTCTTGGTCTAGCCAAGATTGATTTTCTATGTTTTTAAGATATTTTTGTCATTAATATATTTTATAAAAAAAGAAAATCAACTTGTAGTGTTATTTGCATGACTTATTANAAAAATAATATTTTTTTTTTTTTTTTTTTTTTGGAAAACTCAGAAAATCTATCTTTGTGAGAGGGTGGGATAGGCTAATGGAAGTTAAAAATTTAATTAAGGATAAAAACGTCAAATCAATTTAATTAGCAAATTAAAAATTAACAAATCATAATATCTTTTCATATTTTTTATTTAAAGTATAATTATATATTTTAGTTTTAATTACAACAAAATCTCATAAAATGTTTTCATTTTACATTTTAAACATTGAAATATGTAAACATTGTTAAAATATATTTATAATTAATATTATGATAAATTTTAATTTAAATGAAAATAAAAAAGTATCATCAAATATTGTACAATTAAATTAAAATAAAAAATAAATGTAATTAAATAAATTAATACACTGGCTATTTTATAGATGTGTATAAAATAACATAAATTACTTTGATCACAAAAATAACACAAACTTATGTTTTTAAATAAACTTATTTTAAATTTTAATATTATAAGAGAAAATATTTAAATTAATATTAATAAATTTTAGTTTACTCGTGTTAGAGTGAAAATATATTATATTATAACCTATGAAACATGTGTATTTTAAAAAGAAAATCATATACATAATCATTAGCCCGTTTTTGACCGATTTATCAAATGATAAATGATTTATCTGATATATCAATTTGATTATTTTAATATTCAAAATCGGTATGAGTAGTCGACATAACTTATAAATAATTAAAAACATAATCAATAATAAAATGAATATAAAATTAAAATAACAGTCGCGCAGCTCAAACTCTAATTTTATAATTAATTAAGAAAATTTCGTGATTTAAGAACCTCTAACTTTAAAAAATAAAAATAACTAAAAATTTATGGAGTATTTGTAGTAATAATAATGTACGAATGACTGCAAACAATCGAAAAATCGAAAATGAATACGTAATTATGAATTAAAAAATCGGTAAAATTATAATATACGGCATAAATCATCTATTCCAAAACATGGATTTAATCTATAACATAATAAGCTGACCAAAAATATCTATAACATAATAAAACCAACACTTTGTTTAGAACATTAGGAATCTCCCCTCTCTTTCATATAATACGGGGAAGGAATTTATGCTTTTACTTAACTAATGGATATAGGGGAAAAGAATATAAGTGAAAAGATTAAAATGAAAAAAATATATTTATTTGTTAAAAAGTTGAATTGTTAAAACCCGAATATGATCCAAAAAATAATGCATTAACGGTGAGAAAGCCGTGTACACGTCGTTTATGCTTAAGAATATTATAAATGTCTCATCGTTTCAGAACATTGTTGCATATTTTTCGAATTTTCTAGACATATATACATGTGATGAATTAAACTTTTTATATATTACGTGGAAAATTTATGTATATTGGAAGTCGAATATGCTTACCAAATTGCAAAAGGGAAAAAAATAAAGATAGAACAAAACAATTGCCCAATTAAATTACTATACGTATACTTTAAAAAAATATTCTTATTTATCTTTTATTGTTTTTATACATTCAGGCTGATCTGTAAATAGATTCTCTCACGTAAATAGATTTTATATTGCACTCAAATAACTACATTTATATTCTTTTGAACAAAAAAATTTATATTCTTTTGTACAAAAATATTTATAATGTTTTGTAGAAAAATAATTATACTTTTTTGTATAAAAATATTAATTTTTTCGATTATGGCTTTTGGTTGTGGATAAAATAATACAGTTATAAAGCACTGAATATCTTGGACAAAAAAGGTTTTTTGGTTTTAAAGAGCATGGGTTTATTACTCTACACATAAATGTTTTACTAGTAGTCTCTCTGTACCAAAATAATTGATGTTTAAAGATATTACACACATATTAACAAAACCTTTAATTTTTGTGTTTTTCTCAAATAAAACATATTTTATTGGCTATTTAAACATATTTTAACCAATGATAAAACAATATGTAGAATACAAATAGTTTAAAAGGTAAAAAACACAATTAATTTTGCATTGAAAATCTAAAACATCACCTAATTTGATACGAAAAAAATTCATAAAACATCAATTAAAATGATACGGAGGGAGTATAGTTTTTTTTGTTAGCTTTGAAAATTTTCTTATATAGTCACCAAATATTACTCTATGTTTCTGTAATGTAGAATTAGATTCTAACATAGACTTTTTACATAGAGAGCTTACATTATTTGTGCTTATATGTTGATAATCAAAAGTTATGTTTTGCTTCTTCATGCCAAATATATTATAAATCTATAATATTTTTGACTACATACACCACTACACGCATATCAATATATCTATATACAGGTTTATACATATCTATATATACACATATTGACTCTAAATTAGTTACATATATACATCATTAGATGCTTATTCTTCATTTACTATGTAAAAGAATTGGATTCTGAATTTTCTAAACAAAATTTCCTTTTAATATAGATTAATTTACAGAAATACACTTAAAATGAAAAGAAATTTTACATTTGCACATGTCTTTTAATGGTTCTCAAATATACACCTCAAATATTAGGGTTTAGGGTTTAAGGTTTAGTGATTAGGGTTTAGGGTTTAGCTATTAAGGTTTAAAGTTTAGGAATTATAGTTTAGGATTTAGGGTTTAACGTTTAGGGTTTCTTTTAGTCTCGGGGTATAATGGTAAAAGTGTATTTTTGTAAGTCTCCCTTTAATTTAAACAGCTTCTTATCCATTAATTTGCTCCCTTGCTATCACTATTCATAGTGTTAATATACAGTATGGTTTGGTAAGAATAATTAATCGATAAATACAGTAATCCAATTACTGTCTGTAATCTAAATTATCTCTGTAGTGATACAGTTCTAATTCATAAAAGTACACATACTTAAATCGTTGAAAAGAAATATCAAAATCACATCCATGCATTTCAAGTTAATAAATAACACTTGCATTTATTTCACCAGTTAGAAGTCACTTAGATTAGGGTGGGGCATATTTCCCAAACCAGAATATTCCAGCCAAACCCAACATATAGTTCGGATATCGGGTATATCAGAATCTGATCCGAACCCGAACGAATATTCGAAAAATTATGAAAATTCACTGAAAAAAATTGAAACCGTATCTCGAATCCAAAATACAGAAAATCACCTAAACATAACAAATATATAAATGAATACTAAATATTCAAAACCTAAATAAATAATTAAAATATTCATTTTCATATATATATATATTGTATTTTATCTTAAATTGTTTGAATTTCTATATTCTATATTGAACTTTAATTTTAATATTTGATTTTTATTAGGTATATTCGAGTACTTAATACATATTTTAGGTAAAAATATCCGAATCGATCTAAAATATCCAAAAATATGAATCTGAATACCTACTCGAACCCACACAAACCTAAGAGGATATGAATCGAACCCGGCCTAAAATTTTGAAATACTTGAATGGGACTTAGACCTCTCATCCTGAAAGTTCAAAAACTCGACCCGAATCCGAATAGATATCCGAACGTCTAACTCTAACTTAGATCATCTATAATAACAAACTATAAACAAACCATATTAGAGAATGGATATCATAAAAGAAAAATATATAAGAACACAATATTAAACCGCTAAATAAGGCCAGAATATTTAGTTACATGCATGTTCTGCTCCTGGGATAAGCAAAGAAACTCATTGCTTACTTAGACCATTACAATTTTAACCAATATTTCAAATTGTACATAAGACATTACATCAACATTAAAGTCACGCAAAAATGTACGAACCGTCATTGTTACTTTACTTAGACGAGGTTAGAAAACTGAAGTTTAGGTTTGAGTGTGGCTCGCCACACGGCAGAGTGTCTTGTCATTGGTGGTGAAAACAGGGTTTGGTGATGAGTCTATCGATCTCTGTCAGACTCAATCTACAAAGTACAGTCAGTGTTGTGTAAGAAATCGAAGAAGACTTGAACCAAATAATAGTATTATGAAATTTATGTAGTTAATAAGGTGTTGGTGTCGCACCAATTATAAGTCACTGAAATTCATGATGATTTTTATCACATGACCACACTTAAGTTACAATGGTCAAAGGTTTGAACCAGGACCCCCCCAACAAGGAAACAATCTTCTGCCCTACTCGTCTTGTCCTTTTGATATATACAATGCTTTGACCAAGTTTCTTGTCTATATAATACTCTTTCTATTTTGCAAAAAAATGTTATTTTGATATTTTCATTTGATACACTAAAACAGTGAAGTTAAAATCAAATTTGTTTTTTATAAATTTGCATCGAAAGTGAAAAATTAAATCTCAAAAAGATATTTTTGTAAAACAAAACTAAAACATTTTTGCGACACTTTTTTCGTTGCTACATTTTCCGATGAAAAAATGAATCGAAAATGACACTTTTGTGAAATAAAACCAAAACCTCGAAAGGACATCTTTTTATACGGAGGGTGTATAAAGTTCATAGGAAGATATATTTTTTGTTTTTGATAAAATAATAAGATATTTATATAGCTAATTTATACATTCTATACTAATTAAAAAAAATCTACGCATGCGTGCGTGCAACTATGGGTTTGTGGATATAAGAATGAATGCTTGGGAATGGTATTACATGCGCATAATTTTAAAAGAGAACAAATTAAAGGAAGAAGCAATGGAAAATATTTAGAATGTTTCGACCAGCCTGTATTATCCATTAGCTCTTAATTAGCTTTTTTCCATGATCTCTTCGCCACAAGTAATTTTGTGGTATTTTTGAATAAGGATTTTCGAAGTTAATTTTTGATTAAATTGCTCTATCTAGCTTGGAGCTGGCCATTACAAGTATTTTTTTCTAAAAAAATAAGTATTTTTGACGTAAAAAAGTAATTTATAACCATAAAAATAACATAAATCATTTCTCAGCTTTTTATAATTATACTATGCATATATCCAAAGGTGAATGTAGTGTANTTAGATTTATTCAATCTATAAACCATAATCCATATAAGTTTCTGATTAATAAGAACGAAAGCGGAAGCGTACCTGATGGATCCATGCTTAAGGAATATGAATGAATAGGGAATGAATCTTCAAAAGCAAACCCTATGAGACTTTAGTTCTTTGGTGATGGGGATTCAAAGAGATTCTGTATTTTCGGCTAGGGTTGCCTTGGGGACCATAACCCTCTATTTATAGAGAATCAATTTCTAGTTCGGCCCCTCATCAAACTAGAAATTGCCAAAGGTATCCACATATTAATATTTCATAACACTTATGCCCATAACCTTTTCTTTATCACAAAGTGACCACTACAAAATAGGTTATTCAATTAATGGCCCTAACACATTTAATCCTTAACATATATGACCCCACCTAATGATTCTTACAATCTCCCACTAGGTCATATATATGCCTGAAAATGTGATAGACTTTATGAGCTCAAATATGCCATTAATTCCGAGAGCATAAATCAATCTCGTCCATTGACTATAACAACATAGGATCATGGCGGCTTTCGTTATATTCCTCATAACTAAACCTTCCATGGTCACTGAAATCAATACAGCCAAATGACATAGATCAATTATGAAAGATGTGGCATGAAAATCACATGAAAGGTGGTCAGTACATGTCGATTTTCAACTAGTTCTACTTTAGTGAGATTCTTTAACTTTATTGTACAAAGTGTAAACCGAAACTTTATTAAAACTTTATT
>OVAN01000864.1:0-49064 GCA_900406275.1 Anastatica hierochuntica | reverse complement strand
GTTTTGCTGTACCGGTTGGTTAACCCTGGTTCCCTCGGAACGGGCGTTACAGTTTGTTACAGTGATACGAAGAGAGAGCTTTGTAACGGAGAGATAGAGGGAGAGAGATTATGTGATGAGAGAGAAAGCTTGATAGAGTGCGTGAGAGATAAATGCTCTGTTCATCACAAGATCTAATAGATTTCTAAAACCCCTTCGGCGAGATATAGGTCTCCTATTTGGAGTTGAACTTGATAAATCTTATTTTTCTTTCGTTTATGCTCAAACAATTAGATTCTTAGAATCTTCGTTAAAGTTTATTACGAGTCAAATCGTATTCAATATCTTCAAAATTCACCTCTTTCTTCGAACATGTCTGCTTTTTTTATAAACTTCGTGGAGCATGTCTTAAGTCTTTTGGATTTGGCTCTTTATGTTTTTGTCTTGTTATATATATGAACTAGGGATGGTAAAATGGGTTTTGTCTTAATAGGTTTAAATGGATCATGTTAGATGAAAATATGTTTAATTAGATCCATTTATTTAATGGGGTTAAATGGGCTAACTCTGTTAGACTCATTTATTAAAACGGGATTTAATGCAAATAAATGGGTAACCGTTTATACACATATACCTCCACTTTTGATACTACATAGATTAGCATATTTAAGTTTATGGCGGAAAAACATTTAGTCATATTTTTCGCTAACAAACAAAATTATTTTTCATATGCGAAAACATAATGTAACACCCGGCCTCTAAAGGTCCAAACCAGAAATCGAAACCACCCGACCCTAAACCACTATCCACCCACACCCGAACCCGACCCGTAACCCCACCCGAACCGCTCACCCTCTCTCAAAACCC
This sequence comes from Anastatica hierochuntica, assembly GCA_900406275.1. NCBI lineage: Eukaryota > Viridiplantae > Streptophyta > Magnoliopsida > Brassicales > Brassicaceae > Anastatica > Anastatica hierochuntica. Next base: position 48,218 of record OVAN01000864.1, on the reverse strand, counting down.
TCGCCTCAAGTCTCTCTCTCTCTCCCTCATTCATTTTGTCGAAACTCTAAAGCAAAACAAAAAGAAAGGAGGAAGGTGAAGAGATGGCGACGGCGGAGGCAACGTTAGGAGGAGGAGAGAGAGAGAGAGAGAGAGAGGGACGACGACGTGGTCGTGGTGAGGGAGTGCAACGGTGTGAAGCGTTGTGGAGGAGGAGACGAGGTGGAAGTGGAGATCGAGAGGGGTGGTGAAGCGAACCGAGGAGGAGAGGAGGAGAGTGACGTCGAGGAGGAGGAGGAGACCGGAAAAGGCAGAGAGGAGAGTGATGAGACGACGGGGAGGAGCCAAAGCGTCGGGGTGGTAGCCTCGGGAGATGGATCCGAGAAGGTGAAGGGTGGATCGGGGAGGTTTCGGTGCCGGGAAAGGCTAGAGAGGTCGGAGGGAGCATCGTGGTGGTCGGGAGAGACGATGCGACGTAGGAAAATGGTGAAACGGCAATGATCGTGGGTTAGAAGCCGCGGCCCATGGGTGTTGGTGCGGAGAACGTCGTGATCGAGGGCACCGGAGGCGTCATGGCCGTGATCGGAGGCTCCGGCGGTGGAGTGGAGTCTCTGGAGTTGATAGTCGGCGGTGGAGGAGGCGTGATCGGAGCCGGAGAGGGAGACGACAGCTTGGGTTTTGGAAAAACCCTAGGAGGCGGTAGAGACTTGCGGCGCAAGCAAGGTGGGAAGATTGGGGTTTCGGGTGGCTTGGAGGAGAAGAAAGTCGTGGGCCCACACCCGAAATCAAACCGGAGGATTAAATCGGACCGAAGAGAAGACCGGGTCAGAGAACCAAACCAGAGTAGCTAAACCGAAAGATGGAGTTTCAATATTCTACGGATCTACCATTAATCAACGTCGGGAAGCCAAAGCAGAAGTTTCCCGGAAGCGGTCCAGAGAAGAACCGGTAGAAGCAGAAGAAACGCTCAAAGCCGCGAAAAGGGCACTTGCTTCAAGTGCAGTGAACCCGGACACATGGCGAGAGAGTTTCCACCAGGTAGAGTCTTCGGGAATCGGTGCTGGTGAAGGAGACCGGAACCCGGAAGACGCAGTTCAGGAGTCTTCCACTCCGGTAAACTCCTGGCTCTCAGATCTTTCCATTTTTGGAACTTTCCTGAAATGGCAGGTTTCCATTTTTAGAAAGTTTCCATTTTTGGAAAGTTTTCTTTTTAGGAAAGTTTCCATTTAGGGTAGGTTTCCATTTTTAGTAACTTTCCTTTTTAGAAAAATTCCTTTTAAGGCAGCTACTATTTATAGCAGGTTTCTATAAATAGTAAGTTTCCTTTTTAGGCAGGATTTCCAATTTAGAGGACTAACCGGTTTTCCTTTCAGGGTTCATCCTCTTCCGAGGGAGGAGCTGCTTGGGGTAATCAAGGGGGAGGTTTTGGTTCAGATGAGAAGGAGGTTGGCGAAGGGTCGAGCCGGGGAAAGCAGAACGATATCAGGGATTCCAACGAAGTCCCGGCAATGGGAGTGGAGGTTGTTGACCACGGCAGCTATCAGACGATTAGGCCAAGGTGAGGAGTTCCCGCCTTCGTTCTCATTCGTTATTCAGTTAATTTCTCTAGCCTAGGTTTAATTATTCAGCTAGTGTCGAGCTATAAGTCTCGGCACAAATAGTAACATGTATTATGTATTGTAAGTCATAATGACATATATGCCTAAGTGGAATTCTGTGAAATGGGTCGCTAAGCCGAGCCTAGGACAGAGGGTCTATGTTAACCTAAGTCCTAAAATGGATAGGGATAATTTGGCATTGCTTGAGAACTGCACAAAAGGAAGGTTAGGTCTAGTAGAACCGGTGAACTGCGTGTCTAGATGGTTAGGCCCTACAATAGGCACGGAGCCCATCGCAGGCTGTGTTTTCTAACGCGGTTCGGTTGGCCTCTTCCCTGTGACGCTAATGGGTAAGACTCCGATCGCAAGGAGGACTATCAAGGGGTACGTACGCCGAAATTTGGAGGCATACCCCGCTCGAGTGCGTACGCCGAAATTTGGAGGCACACTCGGCCGTGTCGACGTCAGTAGAGAGGTGGCGGAGCCGTGAGGACACTAACATCATCGAACGGTTTTGACATCAGTTGAGCTATGTAAGCAACAGGACTGATGTTAGTTGAGCTTGAAGTTGCGGACTCACCTGGGGTGGGATCCGGGCGAGGGAGCCGCGTTCCTTGGGAAAGTGAGAGAGCGCAGTCCAAAGGATCCTCATGTGCTAGGTGTTTAGGAAAAAGTGTTTTTTTTAAAAAAAAAAAGGTGTCTAAGAGTCTAAATCTGATCAAAAAGGTTTTCGATTGGTAGTTGCTTGAACGACACGTTAGGTGTCTCTCTCTGCTTATTGTGGGTTGGAGTTAGGCCTAGTCTAGCGGGGTTAATCGGGTAGCGGGTGAGGCGGAGTCGGGTCAGTCCTTACTAAGTGGCTTGTTTGAAAAGTCACTCACCCCTCTCTCTTCTCCGTTTTCTTTCTTTTGGTGTTTCTGCAGGTAAAAATTAGAAGCGATAAATTACAGACCGGTTGGTGAAGTTTGCTCCGGTTTTGGCGATACCATTTGGAGCATCCCGATATCCTCGGGTCGGGGTCGTTACACATAAATTAACATTTTGCGCCAAAACACGGAATCGCGTTTTTGGCGGAAAATGAGAAAATCATGTTGTGGCAGAAAAACGTGAAAATTGTGTTTTTGACGAGAAAATGTGGAAGTTGTGTTTTTGCGAGAAAACGTGAAATCGCGTTTTTCATCGGGAAAATACATAATCATGTTTTCGGCGAGAAACACAAAATCTTATTTTTGGCAGAAAAACGTGGAATTTTGTTTGTGATGGGATAAAGCGAAAATTACGTTTTTGACAAAAAATGCGGAAATTCGTTTTCGCAGAAAAACGTGGAATCGCATTTGTGGTGTGAAAATACAGAAATCGCTTTTTGATAAAAAATAACGCAGAAATCGTATTTGGTGGAAAAACATAGAACTATATTTTGTTAGGAAAAAAACATAAACCAAGTTTTTGTGGAGAAGTGGCGAAATCGCATTATTATCGGAAAAATGAGAAATCGTATTTTTGTTGTGAATAACGATAAATTAAATAAATATTATTTAAATAATATAAGATTTACAAGAGTTAAATGGGTTTAATGGGTAAGTATAATACATTTGGTCTAAATGTAGGTTTTAAGTGTTAACGGTTATGAGTCTCAATGAGGATGAATTTCAATGGAGTGGGTCTAAATGGAGATGGTAGTCCAATTTAACCTTTCTAGTAGAAACAATAGGTCTTTGAGTAGCTAATTAAAATGTTAAATCAATTTATGTGGCATGAAAAAATGGAGTAAACTTTTTTGTTAAATGGTAAAAATCAAATAATTGCATATATTTATTCAAGCGGATGAAAGAACATCATGCACTCGCTCAATATCGGTATTACTAGATTATATATGAGATATATCTCTTTGTTTTGAGTTTTAAAAAGATATGTTTTGACTAGAACATTAATAAAACTTATAGCATTTGAACCAAGACTACTTAATTGTTAGCAAAAGCTCATACAAAGCGAAAAAAGAACAAGAGAAAGATATCGAGGATAGCAAACAAAAAAATCAATTTTCACTTTCTTCGGGGAAAATGAAGGCATTCTGCATTTGGATGGCAAAGGTATCTTGGGCGCCAATCCAAGAGAGATAAAGTCCACAAGTGTTACACTTCAGCCTACCACAAAAACAATACCTGAAATAAAAAGAAAGAAGAATCAAATTGGTCAACAGCTGTCTCTTTCAAAAGAAGAACAAGAAAAAACAATGAAACTTTAAGGAAAGTGCAAAGAGAACAAAAGCATCAATGGTACACTCACCAACAACAGATTCATTTCTCTAAAAACTGTGGGAACCGAAATTTGTACTGTCGATTTTCGTAATCGAAGGAAAGTCAGGAAACTCTAACTTTCCTTGAGGTCTCGATTTTCTGCTAAACCAAACAACGACATATCAAAGTACAAAATAACAGACGATGAATAAAAAAGTAAAAGAGAATCGAAAATCAAAGTAGAGCAATAGAGATCTTATTCCGAATCTGCGTTGAGCATTACAACATGTGATAAGTCGTGGCCATGAGAGCTGTCGGCGAGTATCCTAGTTCTAACAGCGTAAGACTTGTAAACCTAGTTGAGACGCAACTCGCTAACAAAAAAATAACCTAATTGCTCTAAGTGTGAATTGTGAAGAAATTTTTTCTATCCCCCTCGTTCTTCTCCTTAGCCTCTCTTTTATATGCCTTCGTAGGTTGATCTCGTTTCCTTTTCCGTCCTAGATTTGAGATAATCTTTCCGCGGAAATATTCCTTTTTCGAGAATATTCTTTATCTTCACGATTTTTCCATATTTTTCNTCCTTAGCCTCTCTTTTATATGCCTTCGTAGGTTGATCTCGTTTCCTTTTCCGTCCTAGATTTGAGATAATCTTTCCGCGGAAATATTCCTTTTTCGAGAATATTCTTTATCTTCACGATTTTTCCATATTTTTCTTCAAACTTTAACTTTATCGCGTTTTCCATTTATCTTTCACGGAACTCGGGTAAATCGTTGACGTAGTTGGGCTCATTCTCGTTGGGAATCGTAAGTGGACTTTTATCGCGTTTTGGGTCTCCCTGGACCGTTTTGCGACAAAGTGACTTTTACGATTTCTTTTAGAGAAATTGTTTTTGCGTACGATTGTGCAGTGACGGTTTCGCAAAATGATAAGATCAATCTTATAGTTTAGATAGTACCGGTGTTCAAGTTAACCGTTATCGTTTTATACGATCTATACGAAGTTTTTACGAAAAGAACAAGTCTTTACGATTTTTATCGCGAAACTTTAACAGAAACTCCAATAGAGACAAAACAAAAGAGAATCTAACCGAGATTCAAAGGGGAAATGATCGAGAGGACGTGGTCTAGTCAACCGTGGGCGACTAGACGTTGCCCGTGTCTAGTCGCCCGTGGGCGACTCGACTTGGCACGAGTCTAGTCGCCCAATAGCGGACTAGACTTGGCACGAGTCTAGCCGCCCATTGGGCGACTAGACTTGTCGTTGTTCGTGGTGTTCATGTTTCCGTAGCAACGTGGTTATCCGACGTTTACGGTGACTTCTTATCTCTTCCAAACTTGTTCATTGAGATCTCTCAGAAATCTCGGACGTTGATTTTGATATTCTCGCGTATAGTAACTCGCGAGTGACTAGACTTTGCGAAGCGATTGCCTATGGTTGGCTAAACGCGGAGCTTCGATGTTTGGTTGAGAGGAGATTGACTAGATGGCAAGAGCCTCGGAATTGATAATCCTCTTAAGATTTTCATTCCCGAAAGAGAGACAACGTTTCCGTTATGCTTTTTAGACATCGATTTCGTCATGACCATTTTTGACCCCAACAGTTAGCCCCCCAATTTGCAAGAATCGTTGGAATGTTCTTGCAAACTTTAAAGCACGTTGGGTAAGTTAGGCGGGATTGATGGCTAAAAAGTTCGAGGATGAATAGTAAGTTTCTCTTTCTATAAATATGAGGAGTAACTTTCCAAATCTTTCACTTGCTCATTTTCACAAGAAAAAATTCATTAAGGTAAAAACTCCTTATCCTTTCCATCTCTCTCTCCTCTTTTGAGTTATGGCTTTGAATGCTCAAGTTTCCGCAAATGTTTTACCGTCGATTTTCAACCCTGAAAGCTTTTGTAAGCGATTGTTTATACAAACAAATCACAATGAAGCTTTAATATTTATAAAAGCTCGTTTCCTAACAATCACACAATCCGCAAGTGCACGGATATGCTATTGTAGTACTTTGGGGTCGAACCACAAGGAGCACGTCAAGTTAGAAAATTCTATACTTTGAGAATACACAATTCCTCCTAATCTAAGCGAATCGAGAAGGTTTGGGGGTCCTAACAATATACTAAGCAATGCAAAGCAAAAGCAATAACATAAACAAGAAAGAGAAAGCAAAGCAAGAAAGTAAATTAAGCAAAAGAAACAAGTATTAACTTAAATAGCAAAGACAAGAATTAAAGATAAGTAAAGGGATGGATCAAGAGTGAGTGTAGTGGAAGAGACTTGTAAGATGGTGATAGTGGTGTTAGTTCAAGATATTAAAAGCAATTCTATGACCAAAGACATCTATAGCTTACTCCACTCTCATGGTAGTAAACTATTTCCTATATCATGCAATCACTCAACTCTCGCTTATTATGATTGAAAAATTAATAAGAATCATTAAGAATAGGTCCATTTAGTCACTAAACTCCCTAGCAATCAATTGTCATTGGCTAAGAAAGGTTTACATTAATTAGGTTCTCCTAGACATTTCATCGAACACCTCTCGGGCGTGAAATGTATACATATCAAGATTCCTTCAAATAAAGCATTAAGGCCTCCTAATCCATTAGAAACTAAAGATAAACTATCCCTAACACCATCATTACACTCCTATCTAGACAAATCTCAAACACCCAAGATCCATCTAAAGAACCTACTCACAAATCATGGAAGAGAAGAGAGTAGAGATGAGAAACATAAACATAAATAATTAAATAAAAGATCCAAGATTCATAAATATAAAGAGAGACTCTTGATCTTAAAGATCAAGAGAATAAACTTAGAACATAAAGAAAAGTTTTGGAAAGTTGATAAAAGAAGAGAGGTTATGTTCTTGGAATCTAAGAGGGGTATATATACTAAAGGAGGGAGAGAAGAAGCCCTAAAAAGGGTATTTTTTGCGTCAATGCTACACAGCATTGACCCAAGGTCACCTGGCATTGACCCCTGGGTCGATGCTGTGTTGAGTTGGGCAGTCCATTTCGATCGACCAGTCCATCGACCTAAGGTCGATCATTTGTAGATTTCTTCACCTCGTTTGCATCAAGAATCAAGTTCCAAAGTCCTCCCTTTCTTATCAAGATCCATTCCTACAAAATGCAAAGAAATGCATGCAAAGTGTAAATAATCCTAAACTAGACTCTATTATGAAACTATATGAATTTTGACACTAAAATGCATTATATACAACCTAAATGCAAGTAAAACATATACTAAATTATGTTAAATATTCGTTAAATTATGTACAGATCAAAAGCCTACGAGTTCGGGAAGGCGACATTGTACAGAAAATTGAATTCTTGCCACACTCGGTCGATCCCGAGGAAGTGAGGGAGTATTGGCATGTTACTTGTGGTATCGAAGCTCCACCACCCGATTCATGGTGCCCGTCGAGACCGACCTTCAAAAAGGACGCCAGTAGGCCAAGCGGGTGCCAAGAATCTTTCCTCGCCGTCATCCGGGATTTTTGCCGAGCTCCAGAGGAGTTGGAGTTTCGGATGTCGAAGTTCAGAGAGGATGTTGATTCTCCACCTCGAGGTTACTTTACATCTACGAAGCGCATTTGTTGTTTTGTCGACTATGGTTTCTCATTACGGGAATCATAGTTCAGTTTTTAGACCACTATGGCTTATTAATCGGCCAGCTCGCGTCCGCCGGTCTCCAAAACCTTGTCAGAATCTTGGTTCTGAGTTATGAACGAGGAATGGACCGAAGTGTCGACTATCTATTGGCGTTTTTGTCTCCGAAGGCCATGAGTTTGCCGCTTCAGTATTGTCTCAAGCCGAAGAACAATATGTCGATGATCCGATCGTTTCGTCCAATTTCCACAATTGGGACAAGCAATACTTCTTCGTTCATTTAGACAGTGCCTCTGTCGAGGACGAATACGTTTCTTCCTTTAAGCATAGATGGGGTCCCGCGGGTATCGCTTTCGATACTTTGATCATTTTCTTTTTGTTTGTCGATATCTGATAATTCTTTTATTTTGCAGTTTTTGATCCCCTTCCCCCCGCATCCGGAAGATACTTGCGTCGTTAGGGACTTTCTTCGAGGCGATCCGTTCCACTGGGGTTATTTTTTCCCGCAGTGAGTTCGCAACGCGGTTACGTATCACGATAATCAAACTCAGCCCGAAGCGATCTCGGGAGAGGAGTTAGAACCGACCAAGAATGGCTTCACTCCGTACGAGATGCCTCCTGAAAAGGAGAGGGAGAGATCTCCCCAGAACGAGCGTGCGTCCGCTAACGGGGGCGACGTTACCGAGGACATGAGGGGGCCGTCCGAGGGGGTGTGGTACCACGATCTCCTCGGCGGAGATGGAAGCGGTCCAAGTCAACCTTCAATGCCGCTTTTTTGAGAAGGGTCAGACTTGGACGCCTTCCTTGCTTCTTTTGATGCCCCGTTGCATCAACCCACGGCCGATGCGGGATTCGTTAGGTCGGGGCAATACACAGAGGCCTCGCGTTTGTGCATAGGGGTTAGTTTTCGAGCATACGACATGATTTCATTCACTCACGTGACATCGTCTCTAACCTTTTAAAGGATTCCTTTTTTGCAGGGTCTCCATATGATGGACGAGGCCCTTAGGGCGAGCACCTTGGAGGCGCAGACGGCTTGGTTCAAAGCCGAGATACTCGAAGAAGAGAACTTACGCCTGAAAAGGGAGGTCGAAGCGGCTTCTCTCCATGAGAAAGAGTTGGCGCGGAACCAAGCGTCGCAGGTTCGTCGTGCGTATAGGAGCGGAAAACACGAGGTCGCCTCGGTTGTGGTTGAATGTTCGGTTCAGTTTGCGGCGGACTTTGACCAATACAGGTCCGCATAACAGTCTTTTAAAGAGTACTGCAAGTGTCGTGGTTCGGTGGGTGCTTTGTGGCGCACCCAGCTTTCCGACTACTCCTACAGCTTCGAGATGGACAAAATGTCCAGCCACATGAAGAAGTGCAAAGATGTTGTGTCTTCGATCCCATCAATCGAAGAGAGGGTTCAAGGTCACTGGGCCCCGATTCCTGTTTCTCTTGATTCGGAGGAAGTTGGAACACCGCTCGGGGTGAAGAGGACGCGGTGGACAAAAACCTAAACACATTTAGCATGGACGACTTTTCGATCTCTTGCTATTATGAATATGATTTGTGAATAAAAAATGTTTGTATGTAGAGGGAGTATGTTCCCTGTTTTAAGTCGTGCTTTGGCCAAGTGTGGCCACTTTCTATCTATTAGGTTCGGTCGTATGTGGCTTCGAAACCCCGTCATCTTGCGGTTTTGTGTTAATAAATAGTGTTATTATTTCGATTTGATAATGTATGAGTAGTGCTGTGTAAGAGGAGACAGGTTATGAGTTATCGTCTCATATCCATTCCTTGAAGGATCGCCATATTTGTTGTTTTTTTGGGTGCGAGTTTTCGAGAGACTTAGTCTTTTGAATTCTTATAAACACGAATATAGACGAAGAAAAAAATTTTGGGATCTCGTATCGGTTAGATACTATGTCTTGAGATGTTTGAGACCAGTGTGATGGGTTTAGGGCGAGACCTAGGTTTACTCTCAGCTTTAGGGCGTGCAGTGACTAACTCTGGGTAGTTTGTCCCATTTTTGATTTCGACCTGGTTCTGTCTCGATATTGAAGTTTGCGATAAGTTCTCGGCTTATATGACTTGCATCAATCGGGAACCGAGCATCTCTCTAAAGACAATTTCTAAGTCTTCTGGAAGTGCTGGCCAAAATTATAGTGCGCTATTATCCTAGTCGAATGTATGAGAACCCATTCTTCATGAAGAGCAGGTTAAGGTGAGTGATTAGTTCGTCCGTTGGGGCCAATCGACGAGTGTGAAATTTGGACAAGTACTTGTTCGTGGTGTTCATGTTTCCGTCGCAACGTGGTTACCCGACATTTACGGTGTCTTCTTATCGCTTCGAAACTTGTTTATTGAGATCTATCGGAAGTCTCGGACATTGATTTCGATATTCTCGCGTTTAATCACTCGCGAGTGACTAGACTTTGCGAAACGATTGCATATGGTTGGCTAGACACGGAGCTTCGACGTTTGGTCGAGAGGAGATCGACTAGATGGCAAGAGCCTCGGAATTGATAATTCTCTTACGATTTTCATCCCCAAAAGAGAGAGACAATGTTTCCGTTATCTTTTTAGGCATCGAGTTCGTCGTGACAATTTTTAATCCCAACAAAAATGATGAGTTGTCGTTAGGTGTTGCCTAAGCTAAACTTGTATATAAGCTTAGTATCAAAGTTTTGATATCTCTTACCTTTGTTTCTCTAATCTTCATATCAATTCTTCTCTTTTTTTCATGGTATCAGAACCTTGGATCAATATTCTCAACCTCCACTAAATATTGTTGATTGTGTTACTATCAAGTTAACACATAGAAATTACATTATATGGAAGCTCAAGTTTGAGTCTTTCTTAACTGGACAAGGGCTTCTAGGGTTCGTAATTGATACTACTCCTGCTCCCACAACTACTCTTCCTCTTCCAGTCCAAGAAAGAGAATTTGATCAAATCACAAATCCAGACTATGAATTTGGGTCAGATCTGACAGAATTATGATGTCTTGGCTTGTAGGCTCTTTCTCAGAGAATATTCTGAGTGTTGTGTAAACTATGCAACAGCTCATCAGGTATGAATGGCTCTACTCCTCATTTCAATAGAGTTTCTTCAGTAAGACTTTCTGAACTCCAAAGAAAGTTACAAACCACTACAAAAGGATAAAATTCTATGGTAGATTATCTTAGAGAAATAAAGAATGTTTGTGACCAGCTTGCCTCAGTAGGGAATCCAAAAAATGAAAAGATGAAAATCTTTGTTGCACTTCATGGTTTAGGTCGTGATTATGAACCTATTAAGGCAAGCATAGAACAAATGATGGATGCATACCCTTGTCCAAGCTTTGAAGAAGTGGCACTAAGGTCGAGTAATTTTGATGATAGATTCAAGGGTATGTTTGTGAAGCATATGTTTCTCCACACCTGGCCTTCAATGCTACCATATATGATCACTACAATAATAACAGAGGAATAGGTCAGTACAATTCCAGGTTTGGAAGTAAACGAGGCAGACGAGGTTACCTTAATAGAGGAGGTTTCTCAACAAGGGGTAGAGGTTTCCACCAACAAATATCCTCATGATATTCTTCAGTTAACTATAGCTCTGTCACATCCTTTGACAGACAATTTTGTCAGATATGTTGAAGGCAAGGCCATAATGCTCTAAGGGGATAACATAGCTTTGATAATGCCTATCAACAAGAAGACATGCATAATGCATTAGCTGCAATGAAGATTACAGAGATATCTGACAACAATTGTCTTGAATGGTATCCTGATACTAGAGCTACATCACATGTTACCAACTGTTCTCATCATCTACAATAATCTCAACCCTACAATGGAACATATGCAGTGATTGTTGGTGATGGAAACTTTCTACCTATCACTCACACAGACTCAACAAGTCTACCATCTATATCAGGTATGTTACCATTAAAGGATGTTCTTGTTTGCCCTAGTATTGCTCAATCTTTACTTTCTGTTTCTAAAATCACTAAAGATTACCCATGCAAGTTTGAATTTTACTGTGATGAGGTTATTGTAAAGGACAAGGTAACACAAAAATTGCTAACCTTGGGAAGAATCATTGATGGGCTTTATGTGCTTGGAGAACTGTCTATTCAAGAATATTACTCCTCTAGACAACATTACACCAGTGATAAAGTTTGGCATAGAAGGATTGTACATCCTAATAATCAAATTCTCCAACAACTTTCTGCAAGTAAAGTTATTCTAATAACAAGAGTACCAGGAAGACCTGTGAACCATGTCAACTTGAGAAATGTACTAAATTACCTTTTCTGCTTTAAATTTTCATGCTTCAAGGCTTTTGGAAAGGATTCATTGTGATCTCTGGGGACCTGCACCAATTGTATATGGTCAAAGTTTTTGTTACTATGTAATTCTTATTGATAATTGGTCAAGATACAGTTCGTTTTACCCTCTCAAGAAAAAGTCAGATTTCTTCTCTACATTCTGCATGTTTAACAATCTAGTTGAAAATCAATTCAGAGCTAAGATTGGTTCTTTTCAATCTGATGGTGGTGATGAACTCATCAGTAAAGAGTTTTTGACTTGTTTACAAGAAAGTATAATTAAACAGTTGATATCTTACCCTTATACTATTGAGTAAAATGGTATAGCAGAAAGAAAAAACAAGCATCTTACTGAGTTGGGTCTAACTATGATGTTTGAGAACAAAGTACCTCATAAATTTTCTGTGGAAGCGTTCTTTACAACAAATTTCTTGAGCAACCTTCTACCAAATTCCTCTTTGGAAACAAGCAAGTCTCCCTTTGAATTACTGCATAACAAAGCTCCATAGTACACTTCTCTCAGAACCTTTGGTTGCTCTGTCTATCCTACACTCAGAGATTATGCATTAAATAAGTTTGATTTTAAATCTTTATATTGTGTGTTTCTAGGGTATAATAAAAATACAAAGGATATAGGTGCATGTTTCCACCTACTAGAAGAGTTTACATCACTAGACATGCATTATTTGATGAACTCACTTTTCCTTATGAAGATAAATACTTACATCTACAACATGCTGCAAGAACTCCACTCCAAAGGTCTTGACACTCAAGTATTATTCCCATCAGTGTCTCTCACTTTCAAAACTCCTCTTCAAGAAGACTTACAACATCAGCTGAAACAAATGTTGAGTCTACTACAGCTACAAAAATTCAAACTTTGGAAGAATTTCCTTCTTTATCTCTACATGTTCCTTCTCCTACACCTGAATTTCCCTATTTTGATGAAGATAACATTACTTCTGAAGAAGAGAGTGTATTGAGTGTATGGCAGGTTTAGATCATGGTTTTATAGGCGATAACGCCACTCATTCTTCAAGCAATGATCATGTTCTTCAACTTGATTCTCTTGTAACAATTAAACAAACTCTCGTCACGATATAACAAGAGTCTACTCAACAAGATAATACTAATCCTATGGCTACTAGAGCTAAAGCTGAAATTACAAAACCAAATCCAAGATATGCATTGTTAACACATATAGTTGCATATCCTGAGTGAAAAACAATCTCTAAAGCCTTGAAAGATCCAGGATGGACAAGAGTATGCAATGAAGAAATGGATAACTGTAAAGAAGATAATACTTTGTCTTTTGTTCCTTATACTCCTGGTATGATAGTGTTGGGAAGTAAATGTGTTTTCAGAACAAATTTGAATGCAAATGGTTCTCTTGATAAACTAAAGGCAAGACTAGTGGCTCAAGGCTTCAATCAAGAAGAAGGAATCGATTACCTTGAAACATACGGTCCAATAGTGAGAACTGCAATAATAAGGCTTATATTGCATCTTGCTACAACTATGCAGTGGGAGCTTAGGCAGATGGATGTTAAAAATTCCTTTCTCTTTGGAGACCTTACAGAAACTGTGTAGATACATTAACCTGCAGGATTTATAGACAAATCAAGACCAGAGCATTGTTTGACAAGTTTAGTGATTACCTCTTGGCATTCGAATTTGTCTGCAGTATCAAAGATCCATCCTTATTATTCTGCATAAGAAACAATGATATTATCATTCTACTTCTATTATGTATATGATATGGCTGTACATGCAACAATTAAGACTTGATGGAAGATTTCTTACATGACCTGAATAAGCAACTCAGAATGAAGAATCTTGGACAATTTCACTATTTTCAAGGAATCCAAATTCACTCTTATGAAAAGAATCTTTTTCTATCATAACAAAGATATGTTGAGGATTTGCTAGTTGTTGCAGGAATGAAAACTTGTACACCAATGCCTACACCACTACCTCTACAACTAAGAAAAGTACTTGCCTAAAAGAAGCTCTTTCCGAACTCAATTCAGAAACCTTACAAGTGAACTCTAATTCTTGACATTAACAAGGTCATACATTCAATTTTCTGTTAACTATGTATGTCAAAAAATGAATGCACCTACAGTGTCTGAATATTCTTTTCTCAAGAGAATACTAAGATATATAAAAGGAACTACTATTATGGGTATCAAATTCTCAAAGGAAACAGACTCAAGACTAACAGTCTATAATTATAGTGATTGGGAAGGTTGTCCAGTTACTAGAAGATCAACATGGGGTTATTGTACTTATCTTGAACACAATTTGATATCTTGGTCTTCAACAAAGCATAAGAATGTCTCCCGAAGTTCAACTGAAGTTGAATATAGAAAAATATCTAATGCAGCCTTAGAAATTACATGGGTTAGCTTGGTGATGCGTGAGCTTGGGATTTCTCTTCCAGATACTCATAAACTTTACTTGAATAATCTCTCAACTATTTACTTAGCAGCTAATCCAACATTTCATAAAAGATCAAAGCATTTTGAATTGGATTACCACTATGGGCAATAGCGAGTCGCTCTTGGCGCTCTGGAGGTGAAGCATATTACTTCTTATGATCAAATCACCAATATTTTCACCAAGTCCCTACAAATTCGAGTCTTCACATATCTCAGAAGCAAAATCGGTATAGTCTCTCTGCTGACACCGAATTTGAGGAGGGCTATTAGCAAGAGCTCATATGAAGCAGAGAAAAAGAAATATTTAAGGAAGAAGAAGAGAAGAATATCAAGGAAAGAAAACACAAAATCAATCTCCTTCTTCCTTGGACAAAAACAATTTCATTCTGTATTTGGATAGCAAAGGTATCTTGGGATCCAATTCATGAGAGATAAAGCCCACAAGTGTTACACTTCAACCCATCACTAAAACAATATCTGAAATAGAAAGAAAGAATAATGAAATTGATCAACGGTTGTCTCTTTCAAAAGAAGAACAAGACAAAACAATAAAATTTCAAGGAAAGTGCAAAGAGAACAAAAGCACCAATGGTACACTCACCAACAAAAGATTCATGCCTCTGAAAATGATGTGCTATCATTAGGTGTTTCCTAAGTTAAACTTGTATAAAATCTTAGTATTGTAATAAAGTTTGCCGTCAAGAAATGAATCAATGAAAAGATCAAAGTTTTGATAATTCTTACTTCGTTTCTATCATCTTCATCTCAGCTCTTCCCTACTTTCATGGTATCAGAGTCACGACTCAATACTCTCAACCTGCATTATCATCAATTGTGTTACTATCAAGTTAACACATATAACTTACATTCTATGGAAGCTCCCGTTTGAGTCTTTCTTATCTAGCTAAGAGCTTCTAGGGTTCGTAATTGGTACTACTCCTACTCCCACGGCTATTCTTCTTGCTCCAGCTCCAGTCCAAGACGGAGGAGCTGATCAAATCATAAATACATTTACCTTTGTTTCTCTCATCTTCATCTCATAACTTCCCCTCTTTCATTAATCACATTGTTAATAAACCAATAAAGGTGTCACTAGGCCACCAATTTTCAAGATTTTTGAAATGACGTTAGGTCGGAAATTAGTCTCATCAAGGAAAGAAAAAATCTTACTCTCCTTAAGAGTAAAAAAATATTCATGGACATTTCATCATAATTTCGTCAACAAAGAGGCAATCGTAAAATCAAAACACCAAAAATATTATCAGAAGAAAGGTTGTCAGAATATTCACAAACTCGGCACAATCTTTTTGGAAGTTATAGACCCAAGTTTATCCTGAGTTTAATGTATTTAAAAGATTTGACTTTTCTCTAGCTTTGTAATGTCTACTGATTGATTAATACTTATGATTTTTAAGTACTTTGTCATTCGATCTTGACGTAAGGAAAACTTTCACAGCAAAACGATTGATTTATTTACGTGAAGAAAATTAACAATATAATGATTAAATTATAACACACATTTCTTTGTCAAATAAAATGAAAAAAGACAAGCGAAAAGTTAGTATTACCATGTAAATAACATAGTGTAGAGTAGTTACTGTAAGCTTCTATTACAGCCAAATTGTGGATAGTATATTAGTCACTTTGTAACAGAATTTCTTCCTTTAATCGTAAATATCTTTCTCTTACTTTCTCTCTTAGCTTGTGATATGGTATCTGAGCAAGAAGAAAGATTTTGTCATTTATGTCAATTCTCTTCTTCTCAATTTCTCTGATTCATCGAGACTCAATCTTCATTTCTTCTTCTTTTTCGTTTTGATTCTTCAATTCTTTGGACTCGAAATCATTTTCCCCAAATTCTAGAGTTCATAATAACTATAACTAAGATATCTTCAAATTCGTCGACTGGAGTGAATCATTCGAGATCTGATTCTGATTCAAGTCGAATCATCGATAACTACGACAATCCCTATTTTTTTATAGCTTCAATTACGTTGGATTACAACTAGTCATAGATCGACTCACGAGTGGCGCGTACTTTCATTCTTGTCATCGATCGATGCAAATGGCTCTTACTCTAAGAAACAAGCTTGGATTCGTAAATGGTAAGGTTTCTAAACTACCTAATGATCATCCTAATGTTGGCTCATGGTCGTGATGTAATGACATTGTGGCTACTTGGTTAATGAACACAGTTAGCAAAAAGATAGGTCAAAGTCTACTTTTTATCTCTACTACTAAACGAATCTGGAAAAATCTGATGAGTAGGTTCAAACGAAGTGATGCTCCATGAGTTTTTGAGATAAAACAACAATTGAGTTCTATCAGTCATGGATCCACAGATGTAGGTTCGTATTATACAGATTTATGAACATTGTGAGAAGAATACCAAAATTATGAAGAGCTTCCGGTGTGTACATTTAGGAAATGAAATGTGGAACTGTTATTCTCTGGAGCAACTTGAAGGATGCACCAAAGTCACAAAGTTCTTTATGGAACTCAATGAAGTATAAGAACAAACACAACATCATATTCTCGTGCTTAAACCATTGTCGATTATGGAAGAGGCAGAAAATGATCAAACTTGTGGTCAAGAGTGATAATGAAATCTTTTATGCTCAAGGACAAGGAGTTATGCAGAGTCAGCAGCAATATCATAATCAAGACTTTACAGCTGGATTTGATATCTCTTCTTGGTGAAAAATACATTGTTAATCAAATTAGTTCTAAAGTGTGCCAAAAGGGTTCATCAGTTCCAAGTTCTTCTTCAATCACAACTAAAGGCTTCATGGCTTCACAATCTTCTGCGAGTAGACTTCCTTTTACATCCTCTAGCCTAAGATTTGAGAATGACCGTCTTACTTTTCAACATCAATGTTTATCCAATCTTTGTTCTATTTTGCCAATTTGTGCTTGGATAATTGATAGCAGAGCCACAAGTCATATGTGTTCTGATCTGACTTTATTCTTATAGACCAAACTAGTAACTCAAACCACGGTTGCTCTTCCAAATGGTGCTAGGTAACAACTAACTCATATACGAACTGTGCAAATTAAAAAAATTTATCTATATGATGTTTTGTATGATCCATCTTTCAAATTTAATTTGATAAGTGCTAGTACATTGCTAGCTCATAGTGTTGCATTTGAACATTTTAACCATGATTTTTGTGTGCTTCAGGACCTTTCTCAAGCATGGATGATTGGTAGAGGGACTCTTCGTAATAAGCTTTACATTTCAGACACTTCTGTACCTGCATCTTATTCTTCTTCTGAAGCTATATGTGCATCCTTGGTTATTGATGGAGATCTTTGGCATCATCATCTTGAACATCCATCATTAGCCAAACATTCTTTGTTACAAACTAGTCATTCTTTGTCTAACAGTTTGAAGAATGATGTGCCTTGTTCTATTTGTTCTTTAGCAAATAAAAAAGGTTGTCTTTTGTTTCTTAGAATAATTTTTCACAAGAACCATTTGATTTAGTACATTTGGATATATGGGAACTATTTTCTGTTGAATCAGTTGATAATTTTAAATACTTTCTTACTATTGTTGATGATTATTCTCAAGTCACATAGATTTATTTTCTTTAAAAAAAAATGAGTGAAGTGAAAACCATTTTTCTAAACTTTGTTGTTTTCATTGAGAATCAATACAAAAATACAATAGAGTATATAAGATCTGACAATGCTCATGAGTTATACTATACTGAATTTTTAAAGAAAAAAAAAGAATGTTTCACTATTTTTCTTGTATAGATAGACCTCAACAAAATTATGTTGTTGAAAGAAAAATTCAACATTTGTTGAATGTTGCAAGATCACTTCTTTATCAATCACATATTCCATTAGTTTACTAGACATATTTTGTTTCTATTGCAACTTTTCTTATTAATGGGATGCCTTCACATGTTTTACATAATCAAAACCGTTATGAAATATTGAAACAAAAACCTCATGATTACTCTTATTTTCTTCTCGTGCAAGAGCATCTTTTTCTTGGTTATCTATTTAGCTATAAAGAGAATAAATTTTTAGACTTAGAAACCAATATGATTTCTATTTCAAGAGATGTTTTTCATGAAATTTATTTTCCTTTTAACAAAAAATACAAATATTGACATTGGTTTCTTTCATTCTTTTATTCTGCATGTTTGTATTTATACTCATCACGAATACTTGTCATCACATGGTTTTGTTCCTATATCTTTTTCTTACGCGTCTACATCTTCTTCAATGTCTTCTGCATCTAGCTCATCTTCTGCATCTAGAATATCACTTGTACATAATACATTTCATGTATCTAATACACCTCTTGTTTATACTCCATCAACATATAATGCTTCTATTACATTTAGAATTTTCTTAATTTGTGTGTAAAAACTTTAAACTTCACTTAATTTGAAACATATGGAGTATTATATTATTTTATAAATTGCATGAGGCAATTTATCGGCTTAACTGACTAAATGTCTGGCCTTCTACTTTTCAGCTAGTTTCACCTAAGTTTCACCTAAGTTTCAAGCTTGCTCTCGCCTTTCTATATCTCTATTTTTTCTTTTCTTTTTCATAAACAACATTGATTAGGTCCACATTAGTTTTAAAAAGATTTTTTCTGGAAAATATTGTATAACATTGTAGCAAAAAATATTTATCTACTTGATATATGCTTTTTTGATCACATACAGGCTTGGTTATCTTCTCGTGCAAGAGCATCTTTTTCTTGGTTATCTATTTAGCTACAAAGAGAATATATTTTTAGACTTAGAAACCAATATGATTTCTATTTCAAGAGATGTTTTTTCATGAAATTTATTTTCCTTTTAACAAAAAAATACAAATATTGACATTGGTTTCTTTCATTCTTTTATTCTACATGTTTGTATTTATACTCATCACGAATACTTGTCATCACATGGTTTTGTTCTTATATCTTTTTCTTATGCATCTACATCTTCTTCAATGTCTTATGCATCTAGCTCATCTTGTGCATCTAGAATATCACTTGTACATAATACATTTCATGTATCTAATACACCTCTTGTTTATACTCCATCAACATATAATGCTTCTATTACATCTAGAATTTTCTTAATTTGTGTGTAAAAACTTTAAACTTCACTTAATTTGGAACATATGGAGTATTATATTATTTTATAAATTGCATTATCGGCTTAACTGACTAAATGTCTGGCCTTCTACTTTTCAGCTAGTTTCACCTAAGTTTCACCTAAGTTTCAAGCTTGCTCTCTCCTTTCTATATCTCTATTTTTTTCTTTTCTTTTTCATAAACAACATTAATTAGGTCCACATTAGTTTTAAAAAGATTTTTTCTGGAAAATATTGTATAACATTGTAGCAAAAAATGTTTATCTACTTGATATATGCTTTTTTGATCACATACAGGCGTGGACATTATAATCGGACTCAAAGAATCGAATCGGAACCAACCGGAAAAAATCGGTTCTGTTCGGGTTTGGTCCAACCAAATACCCCATCTGTTACTTAGGTGTGAGTAACTTCAGGTATCAATTCAGGTCGTTAATACCCGAGAATTGAACTGGAACCTAAATACTAGAAGAACCCCTTACACACATACATATCTCTACACTTGCGTATGTCTTTTCACTTCCCACCTCTTGATTTTTCCCTCAAATTGATAACCTTAAATCCCTAATCTACTCGATTCACTCTAAAATCACAAAGCCATTCGTTCATCTTTGTGTCTCCTCCTTCTGAATCATCAAAAAGTCAATCCCAGGTTCGCATTTTCCTCCTTTGTAATCTTGTTTGGCTTAATCGGCATGAATTCGTTGGGCTCATCTGAATCTATCAATCCCATCGCAAGTTGTACGTTTTGATTCATCTGTCATCTATGCTCTTACTTCTTAGGCTCTTAGTCTTAGGCTCTTAGTGATAAGAATATGTAATATTTTCTTTATTCTTTGTTTGATTTTTGTTTGATTCATCTCACAGAAAGTTTATTCTTCACTTCTTTGTTCTTTTTTTTATTCATATCACATAAACATTGGTCTTCACTTGTAGTTTCTGATTTCGTTTGATTCATCTCATTTTTGTTAGTTCTTTGTTTATGTGGTGATTTATATTTTTATCTCTTTTGATTCTCTGTTGATTTTTTCTTTCTTTTCTAGTTTTTCTCGAGAAAAATGCCATAAAACTCCCTAACTTTCAAATTTTGGCCAAAAAATCATCAAATTTTACTTAGGTCATTTTAATCCTTAACTTTTAAAATTTGGTCATTTAAATATCAAATTTTCGTTGACCAAGCCAAAAAGAGCCCAGCGAAAGTCAACCGTTAAATCATATTTAACTTCCGTTAACTACGAAAGTCAACCGTTATTTTCTATTTTACGTAAAATGACGTCGTTTTGAGAGTCATCACGACGTCATTTCGTACTTAACAAAAGTTAAATCTGATGTAACGGTTGACTTTCGGTGGGCTATTTTTGGCTTGGTCAATGAAAGTTTTGGATTTAATTGGCCAAATTTTAAAAGTTAAAGATTAAAATGGCTTAAGTGAAGATTTGAGATCTTTTTGGCCAAAACTTGAAAGTTAAGAATTTTTTTTTGGAATTTTCCCTTTTATTTTCACATGACTAAATTTGTTTCTTTGTTTCTATTCTCAGGTTGATAGTTCACCATCTCTATTTCTAAAAATTGATATGGACAAAGAAGCAGAAGCAAGCAACCCTAGTAAAAAGAAAGAGAATGAAGGATGAATTGTTGCCACTTCTCAACCACCTAAAGCAAAGAATAAAGTAGCCTCAAGGTCTAATGCATAGGAACTTTTTACAAGAACTAAAGAAAATCGAGACAAGAGCACTTACAACTACTGTCGCAAGTTATTTTTTTGTCCAACAACCTCAAGAACATCCAATATGAAAAAACATCTTAATTCATGCAAACATTATCAAGCATGGGAAACAAGGGAGAAAAAAGTTATCATTAATGAAGATTGAAGCCTGAAAGATGAGAAAGTGTTAAAGACAGTGGTCAGGATGGCTACAAACGAGTTGCTAGTGATAGGAGAGCTTCTATTAGCCTTTTTGGAAGATATGTCATGGAGGTATTTCTGCAACAAGGTCAATTTGTATAGGCCCCACTCAAGAAGAATAACAAAAATAGACATTGTAGAGGTGTATTCAAAGAAGAAAGCAGCTTGGAAAGAGTTGTGTAAGAGTAACAAACATAAAGTTTCTCTCACAACAGACATATGTACTTATCAGCCCACATGTAACTTGTATTCTGATTTTAACTTAATGAAATTATATCGTATCTTATTCTCTGTGAATGTATATTTAACTTATTTATGTTTGTTATGCATACTTGGTGATAGTTATATGGTGATCACTTGTCATTTCATTAATACACATTGGACATTGAAGAAGGTGACCATTGCCTTTAAGTACATAACATACCACAAAGGTCAGACCATATCTGCTTGTCTATTAGAATGTTTAAGTGGGTGGGGCGTAGAAAAAAGTTTTTAGCATAACAGTAGATAATGCTAATGTCATCTCTTCAGTACATAGGAGGTTTAAAAAGGGTTTCACATATATGTATGAGGATTCTCTGGTTTTAGATGGGAAATTTATCCATGTTAGATGTTGTGGGCATATCATAAACTAGATTGTAAAGATGGTTTGGATGAGGTAAATGCTAGTGTCAGTGAAATATGTAATGCTATATTAGATGTTAGATCATCAACTAATAGGCAGAAGTCATTTGAGTTAAGGGTTGAATCGGGAAACATAACAAGGGTAGCCTTCCTTTAGATGTCAAAACCATGTGGAGCTCAACACTTTTTAATGTTGAATAGAGCAATAAAATTTAGAATAGCATTTGAAAAAATGGAAGCAGAAGACATAGTATACAATGATTACTTCTTGGAGATTAATTTTGGTGAGAAAAGGATAAGATCTCCTTCTGCTGCTGATTGGAATGTTGTTGATAGATTAACAAGATTCCTAATCATCTTCTACAAGTCCACGATGGTTATCTCTGCCTCAACAACTCTAAATTCCTATAATGTTATGGTGAAATAGTCACCATAGAGAAGAACTTGCAGGTTTTGTGTAGCAATCAATACACAGAATTAAAGAGTCAAACTGAAGAGATGATGAAGAAGTTTGATAAATACTGGGATGAAATGAAACAAGATGTTGATTGTAGCTTCTATTTTTTACCATAGGAAGAAGATGAAATTTGCTAAGATGTGTTTGAGAAGCTGTAATGGGGAAGAATCTGCAGACTCTAAAGAGCTTCATTAGTTTTTCCTTGACCTTTTGTGCATGATGTTTGACGAGTACAATGCCAGGGTCACAAAGACTCCAAATGTCTCCTCATCACAGTCACAGTCTGGTCACACCTCATTTGTTAGCAGCCAAGAGCGAATGGATTTTGTGAATGCTGATTCTTATGAAAGGATGGATTATGTGATATGGTTGAAGAAACATGTGGCCAATAGACAAGAGATGATGAGTTAGAAATCTATCTAACATAGGGTATTGAGAATCCAAGAACATTATCAGGGATGGATTATGATGTTCTTTCTTGGTGGAGAGTACACTGCCTCAAGTTTCCTGTTTTGTCAGAGATTGCAATGGATGTACTTGCTATGTAAGTGCCCTATGTTGCATCAGAAAGTGCTTTCAACACAAGTGGTCGGATCATCACTTCATTCATGAGCTGCCTAACTCATTTTATAGTATAATTTCTTATGTGAGTTGAGCAGTGGCTCAAATCAGACATCAAGTGTAGTGAAGCAAAGTTAATCACTTTGGAATGCTTTTGTGAAGAGTTTGAATTTGAAGACAAACTTCAGAGAGGTAAACTTTCATCTATATTATTACATGTCTAAGTCTTTTTTTGTTTTCTTAACTGTTTGTTTTAACCATAATTTTAGCTCATGAAGATCCTGGATCTGAAGAAGAGTGGACCAGACAATGTGGATACATGAACATGTAAGTAAACTTTGATAATTTGCCACTTTGCCTTATGATTCTTAGTTGTTACCTTGTTGGCTTTTTTGTATTAGTATGTAAAAAACATAAGTTGTTATGTACTTTGTTTCTTTGTTTTGTTATAACAGGAAGTCAAGATGAAAAGACTCAAAAGAGAATAAATGAATGGCCTCATATTTAGAGATTTTTCTTCGGTTTTCAGTGATGTTTTTATTTGTTAAGTACAACATTGATTTTTAGACTGGTTATAAATGTTTTTTGAGTGTTGAACTTCTTAATTTGGTTGTTGTTTATGTAACTTGGGACATATTATTAGAAATGTCTTGTAGTTTATATGAGAAATGATGATTATTATTAACATATTTTCAGCTCTAAATGGTAATATACCTGATTGGAATCAGAACCGAAAACAACCTCGGGTACAAATCGGTTCTTATTTCCAATTAAAGAATATATCTCGGACCTGATAGGAATTGAACTGGGCCAAAAAATATATACCCAAATGGATCTCAAATCCTAGAACCAAAGAACCGATATCCGGACGAACCCGACCTGATATCTGAATGGGTACCCGAATGTCAGACCTAATCACATACATATACCTGTAAATTTATTGAAATCATATTCGTTGATATATAAGATAGTTTTGGGAAATCGGGTATTCAGTTCGGCTGGAACTGACCAGCTCCAGTTCTTTTGGTTTCGAGATTCAAGATTCATATTGGAAATGATCAAAAATCGGTTCGGTTCAATTCTAGTTCGAAATTTTCGATTAAGCTCGGTATAAATTTTTAGGACTCATTAAGTTTTTTTCTGAACTGAAATCAGAATATGACTATCGATTTTGATTTTTTTTGTATACAGGTATGGAAAATGGGATATTTGGTTCGGTTCTGATTCTTTCAGTTGCGAGATTAAAATCTATATGATACAGAGAAACTGTAGTTTCTCTAAAAACAGAACAAATCGAATCAAAGTAACAATGGAATCACGTTCATAAAACGCAAAACCATCTTCTCATGTGTCATTGAGATTACAAGAAGAAACACTCAAGACTAACAATGAGGAATCTCAAACCAAATCAGAGAATCTAAAGAGAAGAAGATGAAACTAACAAACTTTTATTTTCTTGGTTGAATGAAGAAGATGAAGTCGATCTTTTTTTAACTCTATGTTGCGTAACAACTTCTCATCATCCACTCTCCTTTTGCCACGTATCTAATCTCCTAAGTCATCGCTCCACCAATCTCCTCATGACACGTGTCTTTGACGTTTCCCTATATCAAATCTCCCTCCTTTGGAGAACCTTGTCCACAAGGTTCATTAGATGCATATGGCAACTTGATTGCAAAGCATACTCTAGCTAAAAAAAATTTCTCCTCGTTAAACTCTATACTCATCAAACATTCCCCCACCTAAAAGGTTGCAACGTCTCTGCACTTTTGTCCAGGCCACAAGAGAATTGTCTTTCATGATCACAGTGATTTTATCTACCTCCATGAATTGAATTTGCCTCTCTTGTCTTCAGTCTTAGGCTTTCACAGCCTCTTCACCTTATGGTTAGTCGTCCATGAATTTATGAAAAATCACTGAAACTGAAACCATAGAAAACACATTATTTCCCTTAACGCTCATGTAGATCCTTATTCTTCCAACGACGCCGCACAAAAAAACCTTTGCTTCTTAACCTCACATCTCATCAAAAACCAAACCTTTTGGATTAAGAAACTCCATATGCAAACTTTCTGTCGAATATTCTTGAACCTTTTTCTCATAAGACAGAGAATAATGAGAACATTACGCACTCTCGTTATTATGAATCTTCTTCCTAAAAGTCTCCATCGGACCTCCGTGAGTTGATACACCTCAGCATTATTTTCCCAAGAACACAGTACCTGAAAATCAGCTCGCGAATTTTCCCAATCCACATTCTTCTGAATCCTGAAACACTTTGTATGAACTTCTTTCATGTTCACGTTTTTATAATTGAGCTGCTGAAACCGGACACCAGCACAAACTTTCTTTTGCTCTTCTTCAAGCTTAGCACTCTATTTAAGACTTAAAAATTTTACTGTGATACGAGTATCAATAGCAATGGATGTCTGAAACTCAAACACATAGTCTAGCCAAACAAGAGCCACGAGCAACAAATTATATGTGACTTTCCAATGAATCAATTCCTTATGTATCACCACTGAATTTTGAATCCACACACTATCCAATGCAAATTGTCTCATACCTTTTAGAAGCTCAATGTCAAAGTAGAGAACATTGTACACAATATCCTTCTCATCAAACTCAAAACCTTTTGGTAAACTAAGTTTGCAAATACCCTCAACCTTGATTATCCCACTGCTATAGTTGCTATACTACATCAATTCTATTTTTTCTCTCTTTTTAAACTTGAAATGTCTGGTCTTAGAAGATTTCAAAGTCTTCATTTTTCTATATGAGGCATTTTATCAAACATGTTGTGTGCATTGCCCATGATATTAACCTTTGACAGACTCCTAGAGAGGTTATCTTTACCAGGTATAGATTCCTCCATCATATAAGAATTCTCTTTACTCTTGATATTAGATCCTGGTACTTCTATAACAACACCTCCAAAACTAAGTTTTGAGAGTACCTGATTGTGCGTTATCGATATTAGCTCATGAGGACCCTCAGTTTCAAGAACCATTTCCTCTCATGATTCCTCATCATGAAACGAAATAGCCTTCGTTCTCTCTTGAATCGATTCATACAACTTTCTAGGTGCCTTTGGTTCTGACTTTTCCGATTGAGTCTCCTTTTGTTCACGCACCATCCTTTCCACTTGATGAATTTTTGTTTTCACTGCAACAATGGTTTCCAAAGGATAAGCTCTCTCATATAACCTTTCCACTAGTAAACATTGGCCGATAGATTTAGGTTGAAACATTATGATATTCGCTCGAGTATCCTTTCTCAAACCTCCAAGGAACACATCGATGAAATCCTCTTCACATACATCCGCGTTAGGTCTTAGTAGCTCAAATTGTTTGTGGTAAGCTTCGATTCCTTCTGTTTCATTCAACAATTGCAATTGCGTTAATGTTGATCCTCTCAATCTTCTCAAAAGTTGACCGATCTGTGAACTTAAAGACCTTATTGGATCGCTAACCACCGACTGATTCTGCATCTTTGCCATGGCTTCCGAGGATTGTCTCGAGCTCTGATACCTTTGATACAGAGAAACCATAGTTTCTCTAAAAACAGAACAAATTGAATCAAAGTAACAATGGAATCACGTTCATAAAATGCAAAACCATCTTCCCATGTGTCATTGAGATTACAAGAAGAAACCCTCAAGACTAAACCAAATTAGAGAATCTAAAGAGAAGAAGATGAAACTAACAAACTTTTATTTTCTTGGTTGAATGAAGAAGATGAAGTCGATCTTCTTTTAACTCTATGTTGCGTAACAACTTCTCATCATCCACTCTCTTTTTGTCACGTATCTAATCTCCTAAGTCACCACTCCACCAATCTCTTCTCATGACATGTGTCTTTGACGTTTTCCTATATCACTTTTTTAGAACTGATCAAAAGTTGGTTATGTTCTAGTTTTGGATTCAAGAATTTTAGTTTGGTTCGCTTCTGATTTCATTCTTTTAGTTCAGAATTTAAGATTTGTTCAATTTTTTTCTCAGAACTGGAGCCGAAATTCAGTTCGTTACCCTTTTGATTCGATCGGATGATGTGCCGAGGGCTAGTATTTATTTAGTTTGTTACGAGGGAACCGAAATAGTCAAATACTATTAGTATTTCAAGACAACTAGACAAAGCAGTAAATACTTAGCTTTTAGAAATTGTGTAGTTGTGCACAGCTCCACTCTGACTCTTATTACGATTTTCCAAGCTAGCTTAACAATCTTGTAATCAACTTAATTAATCTTGAAACAATCTTGATTAATCCAAACCTCACTATATAATCTAATCTAATATAACCTCATAAATCAATACCTCATTGACTATTATAAAATGCGATGATTTTTACATTTAGACCCCTAAAAAATGCGAATGGTTTCCCAAGTTTTGGTAAATCAACCAAATCACCCAAAATAAAAAGCGAATAGAAACCAATCGTAATTTGTAGAAATTTTATTGTTTTCATGTTCCAAAATAAAGGCCAAAGAGAGATCCTAGAAACCATTTTTGTTACCTTTTTTTTGACGGCTTCTAGAAACCATTTTGTATTAGAAAAAAAAGAGTATCGCTACTCGTTTTATTATAGTAGTATTATTTTATTTAAAGATATTTTTTATTTGCGAATGGGTTGGACATGTGACTGCAAACAAGTTTCAAAGCCTTTGACGCGTATCTTTCATAATTCTCATCACAGAATACGTAAGCTTAAGTCAATTAATGACTCAAATGGAATTAGCCCCTAAACTATCTATATTCTATAGCCAATCCTCTCTACTTATTTTCAAAATAAAAATTAATACAAGATGAAAATATTTCTTCGGGTAAAAATGACAAAAAAAATTGTTTTCGGCTCTTCATAGTTACTATTTAGAGAGCAGTAAAAAATAACACATCGTTTCTAGTTAGTTAATTATGTTCATACGTATGAAAAGGAAAAAACTAACCCTCAAACTTTGACCAGTACTTTGGAGAATATATGGAAAGAAGAACTAATAAAAAGCTAAGACGAGGATGAAAAATTACAAAAACAACGAGATTAATTAGTGTATTTTGTATATTGCTTTAGAAAAGTTTATAATAAAGCCAAATAAATTAGTCTGTGTGTTTTGGCTTTCCGCTGTATAAGTGCTATATTTTATCAAATGATGCGATATTAAAACAACTAATTAACACGTTCCTTTGTTGGTGGGTTTTTCGTTTACCAAACCGATGCTGACGATCAAAGATTCATACTTGGCTCAAAACTTGAGGAAAGTAACAATCTTTTTTTTAAAAAAAAAAAATCTTTTAACAAAAACAAGGAACAAAAAAAAAAACTCATGCAACATGTACTTGTAATATAATCCCTATTTGGCTATTTATGGAGAAATTATGCTTCAATTAATGTGAGTTAAGTCAGTTTTTCTAGGAAAAAAAAAGCCAAAGCTATTATGTTTAGTACTTGCTCGACACATTATTTCGAAAGAGAGAAATTTTGATACATCTAAGAATTAAACGAAATTTTCAACTTAAAAGCATTATTTTTTATAGACCGAAATGTCAAAGGAAGCGTTACATTTCGAGACCCTGAAGTGTGAATGTCGGAATTGCTATTTTACAAAGTACAGTAAAAAGGTCCCCCGAAAGATTATCACAGTTAACAAAAAAAAACCTAAAAAAGAAGGAATTCTTTTAGGTGTTTATTCCTAAATTCTTTGTCATCAAAAGTTTTCAAAATCCTAACACCCAATCTCGTATTCTCTTCATCTTTGATTTGGGGATCAGTGGTAATTGACTTCTGCTAAAACACTATTACCCATCTTTTTAATGTTTCTTTTTTATTTTCTTTTCTCTTTCGTTTTTTTGTTTTTGCATTGAATGTATTTTTGTATTTCGAAGTTAGTGGATTTGGGTTTATCGATATGTGTTTTTTTTTGTTTCGAACCAGAAAATCAACGGGCTACCAAATTAGAAGATCGACAGATGTTACCATATTCAAAGATCGGCGGAGTGTTGCCAGATTGGAAGGTCGACGGTTTGACTAAACTCTTAGAGGCGTATCAATAATTTCAACTTGCTTTTCATGTCGGGCTTTTTATTTTGGATTATACCGTTTTCAGTATTTTACAAAATGATTTACAAGAGAAAAATAAGTCTTATTATTATCGGATTAGTTATGCTTATGGCGACAGGTTTACTTCACGATCAAACTATGTTTTACTCAAAGTACCATTGTGGATAAATGGAGAGCAAGCAGTGTGAAGTAAAATTAACTTTGGACATGATTGTCATCAATGTATCGTGGAGAAAACCATCCAAGAGTTGGATAGGTAAGATCATTGTCATCCACAATGTTATCTTTGTCTTCTTTTTCGTTATATAATTTATTGTTATGTCTCTAGTTCAATATTAATAAAATCTCAGCGTTAAAAAAAGATTATATATATATATATATATTAAATTTGACTTTAGAAATTATTATGTAACTAATTCTCATATAAATATAGTTGACAAAAATTTATTGAATTATAAGAATACAAAAAATAATTTTAAAGTTAATAATGATCAATCATAGGTTGGATTAATAAAATTTCCTCTATTTTAATTTTTAAACTGATTTTATTTTTATGGTAAGTTTTGTAAGTGTTAAAATTATTTGACATATGAAGTAAATTTTGCTTGAAAAACATAACAAATTCTAATAAATGACATATGTGTATTAAAAATAGATGTATTCATATGCACAACCAATCGTCCGTTTTTATTTAAAACTATCAAATGACAAATGACTTATCTAACATATCAATTTGATGATTTTGATATCTAAAATCGATATGAACAACCGACATAACTTACAAACAAATAAAATATTTGATCAATCACGAATTGAATACATAAAAATTTATAAAAACAAGAAGACCGTGGATCAAGGTCTAGTTACAACTAAATTATTAAACCTATGTTATGATTATACCTTATTTAGTTATATCTTACAAAAAATTCAGAATAATTTTAAATAAATCTTTAGCACAAAATCTCAAGCGTTGAGTGATATTTAGAAAATAATACATATAAATCTCTCGAAAAACCATTTTTTGCGTGATCTAGACAACTAAACACTCAACATTTCATATAATATTAAAGTAGAACATTTCGTCTCCCGGTTTATCGAGCAGAAAATCATAATTAAAAAAGAAGAAGAAGAAAGAAAACTGAAGCAGAGCCTGTGTGTACGTTTCTACTCTATTATAAAAAGCTCCACTTTCATTTTTTTTTCACGTTTCTGCTATTATAAAAAGCTCCACTTTCATCTATAGTCTTCTCGTCTTTAATTTTTCTCTCTACAATCTCTATGCCCCAAGTTGATCTTGAAGCCTTTGTTTCTCCAGCATGCGCCGGTGGCTCCGACCGGAAAACCGCATGCGAGTCAACTCTCGCCGACGACACAGAGACCCAACTTCATAATTACAACAACTCCGCCGCGAGTCCAACTGATTTTCCGCCGGAATCATATTTCTTGTCTGAAGATGCTCAGCTGGAGTGGCTCAGCGACAACGCCTTCTTCGACCGCCAAGAGTCACAGAGAGGAAACTCTGCGAATATCAACTCCGATCCCAACTCTAATCCGAGCTCTCAACGGTTTTTACTGAGTTCCAAGGCGTCAATCATCGGTTTGCCGAAGCCTCCGGGGACGTGTTTCAACGCGGCGAAGCAGAGGAGAACCGGAGGTAAAGTCGATAAGAACCGGGTTTTCTTGAAACGGGTCGGGTCACAAATGAAGACGGATCTTTCACTGCTCGTGCCTTCTTCTCCTAAGGTTTCTTGCATGGGTAGAGTGAGATCCAAAAGAGAACGAAGCCGCCGGATGCGCCATCAAAAATCTGGTCGACCCGAGAAGTCAAACCGGGTCAAGAAACGCGGGTTTTTGGCGCGTTTCAGAGCCATCTTCAGGATCAGAAGCGGCTGCAAAGACACGTCTGCTCGTGGGACCCAGACGCCTTCGAGTAGAGCACACGACATCACGAACCGGCTCCCACCGGAACGTATTGAACCGGTCGTTCCCGGTTTGGGAGGGATGAACCGGTTCGTTTCTGGTAGAAGAGCGGATTTGCTGAATGGTTGATGACGTGGTGTGAATGTAGCGTAGTGATTGGTTGTCTTCTATGGTTTTTTTTTGTGGGACCCGGTTTAGATATCGTGTTTTTTTTTGTTGAAAATTTGTTGAGAGTCGTTGGTGCTGACGTGGTAATTAAATTAACGTTTTTTCAGAAACAAGGCAACTTCAACGGCGGTGATCACCAAATCCCTTTTGTCATTTTAATCATTGATTAAGATTTTGTTCTTCTTGTTTCCATCGTAAATATGTGAAGAAATACAATCGTATTTTTTACTAACTTAATCCCACTAGACTAATTAAGACTCAAAGTAAAAAAGAAATTTGGTCATCTTATAAACATTTTGTTGACTATAAAACAAATATATCAGAAAATTAGGTAAAATATAATAAACACAAAAAGAAAACAATGATCACTTACTAATATACACTAGAACTAGAATGGTAATAGTGAGACATTGGTTAAAACCATTGACAGATTTGACCCAAGTATTTCGTAGACGAACCGGATTTTCCGCACAACGAAATCCAAACACCACCCGCTAATACTTGTACGTGATGATAAATTAGAGTTCGATCCGCGCAACCGCGAATATTTTTTTAAATTTTTTTATATGTTCAATTTATTATTGATCATGTTTAAATTTTTTGAGTATCGGATTTTGAATTTTCTGTTATTTCGAATTTTGGATTCGGTCCGGGTTCAAAATCTTTAGATTTTTCATATATCGAATTCCGCATTTGGATTTAGATTTAAGATTTCCGGATTTTCGGGATTTCTCGGATATTCGTATGGATTCGAATATTTTTTTGGTTCGTATAATATCCGATATCCAAAATACCGTGAAACCAAACCCGTAAGAGTATTTTTTTAAAAACATCAGACGATTAAACTTAATTTTTTATAATTTATAAATTATTTTATAAATTTATAGGTTTTTAAAATTTTATCACTTTATGATTTTTTGTATTTTGTAAAAAATTTTATTTAGAAAATATTAATATTATAATATAATTGTTTTTAATAAATTATGGTTTTGTTTTAAATTTGAAAATAAATTATTTGGATGAAAAATGATGATTTTAAATTGTGTTGGTTCACAATTTTGATAATGATTATGTGAAAAGAATATTGGAATATTATAATATGTTGTTGGAATATGTGAATGAGTAATTAGAGTAAGTTTTATTTTTTTTAATTCATTAGATACATCTTATATATTAATTGAGGAGACGGAAAGACAAAATGAGAAAGAAAAATCTTATGTGTCAATCAAAGAGAGTTTTGAGGAAAAAGTAACCAATCATCACTTTCTTTATTAAATAAAATTCTAAATAAAACAAATAAAAAAATATTACCAATTAATTTATTTCTAAGCCAATAATTAATTAAATTTCAAATCAAATATTTTCAAACTACTTTCTTATATTACTAATATATATTGATTATACATTGTTTCGAAAAATTCGAAATATCTATGATTGGAAAAAAGAAATTTGCTAATAATTTCTAAAACAAAGATTTCACTATCAACGAAAAATTAAATTGTTATTCTTTTAATTCCAAGTTCGTAAGCTTAATATACATAAAATTTTAAATGTCTTTAATTGGTTTATTATTTTATCTCACATCGGTGGTGAGAGTTTTGAAAAATAATAATACAATATAAAATAGACCTCACATGTTCATTTAAAAAACTTCTTTTGTCATATTCAGATAAATTTGGTTTTAAAAATTTTAACCGAATAGTATTTATTTATTTTTTGTTTTAAAATGCGTTGAATTGATTTAAAATATAATAGTCTTTGTATATTTTATTTTTTCCTTTTCGGGTTAAACCAGAACTGAAACCAAATCATTTAGTGTTTCGGTTCTCTATCAATTTTCAATTAAATCTTACTAATATATAAAAAATATACTAACAGTTAGCGGATTTCCATTTGAAACTTTTTAATAAAAACTAAAAATATTTCAAAACAATGAAATTAAATTTTTATTCTTTTAATCCCAATTTATTAAGTCCAATATGTAAAAATATTAAATATGTTTGAACTGGTATGTTGTTTTAGTCCACACCGGTTGTAAAATATTTTTTAAACAAGAAATTTATAGTATAAAATAAACACATGTTGCCTTATAAAGCATGTTTTGTCATATATTACATATGTTCAGGTTAAAGAAATCGAATTGAATAATAGTTTTTTTTCAAAAGTAGTTTGAACTGCTTTAAGATATAATAATATATGTATTGTTTGATATGACCAAAAAAAAATATTTTTTGATTTTGATTTTTTAAGATTAACACCAAAATAAAACCGAACAGTTTAGTGTTCGGTTACCATTCAATTTAATTTAATGTTTGCAAATAAATCAGAACGATAAAAAATTGCAAAAAAATTTGTCTTTTAGTCCTAATTTCGTAGAAAAGTTCAGTTTAAAACATTTCAATAACAAAATTTAAAATATTTTGTAAAAAATAAAAAAAATTGTTACTCTTTTATCTCAATTTCATAAATTCAATATGCATAAATATTAAATGTTTTTAAAGTGATGTATTATTTTGTCCCATATTGGTTGATAGAGTTTTGAAGAGCAATAAATTTATAGTATATAATAGACATCATATGGTCACTTAGAAAGCATTTTTTAATCATATTTCAGATTTATTCGGTTTTAAATTCGAACCGCATAATATTTATT
This sequence comes from Anastatica hierochuntica, assembly GCA_900406275.1. Lineage (NCBI taxonomy): Eukaryota > Viridiplantae > Streptophyta > Magnoliopsida > Brassicales > Brassicaceae > Anastatica > Anastatica hierochuntica. The sequence continues at coordinate 14,593 of OVAN01000864.1, read as the reverse complement.
TTTTGCTAAAAAAAAGAGCTTGAACTAAGTCAAAATATAAGATTGTTTGTATTGTGTATTTTGATTTTTTGTGTGATTTGAGTTAATACCAAACCAAACTGAACTATTTGGTGTTTCGATTTTCATTTAAATTTTAGAACTGATTAAACAGATGACCGATACCTATCCGAGTCCTACAAAATTGAACTAATCTGATCAGAAAATTTGATTATCCAGCTCTACTTTTGTATTACACACAATCGTACAAAAGACATTAGTATTATATTAACATATGTTTTTTGTTAAAAAATATTTTAAAATATCAAACATGTGTTATATATATAATTTACAATACTATTAAAAACACTATAAATATTTTATTTTTCAAGAAGATTATATAATCCCGCGCTTGGCGCGGGTGAAAATATAGTTTAATAAAATTTCTAAAACATGTTCAATTTAAAAAATCACACATCAAAAAGTTATCGTTCCCGTTCTCTCCGCCGCGGTTGGCCTTAAGCCACGTTCGAAGCTGCGTTTCCTTTTCTTCTTTCTTTCTGTTGCTTCTTCTCAATCGTTCTTCCCTCTCCAATATGCTTATATTAGTGGGTTTTCGTCGGGGGCCAAGATATTCTAGATCCAGATGTGAGGGGTCAGATCTACGATTTTGCTTGACGGATCTCTAGTGGCATGGTGAGGGGTGTGCGAAGTAGACTGGAAAGGAGTCGGGGTTTAAAGGTTCTCGGAGTTTGTGGTGGTTGTTTTTTCCGGTTTTGAGTCGTCGTAAGCTTCGTCGGAGTTTGCTGTTTCAGCGGTTTAGGTTTTGGATCCGGAGTTTCGATCTCTTTGTTTTGTCTCTGGGTTTCTTTGGAATCTCGGCGGCGGAGCAATTGTGAGATGGTGGAAGCTTCGAGCGGGCTCCTAAGTGGAGTTTTATGTATAGCTGTTAAGGGTGATTTTGAAATTGATCAATCTTAGATAAGGCTTTCCTTCTTGGAATTTGTAGATTAGAGGAGAAGGGTTAAGGTTCGTCTCTGTTTTGGTCTTTTGATCCTTTCGTCTAGCTTTCATTGGGGCTTTTGTTTACCTTGGTGGGTGTTATTCTCTGTTTAGTTATCTCGGTTGTGTACTAGTTCATTTGCGAGGTGTTCTCTTCCTACTAGTTAGGACCTACGGGTTGTCTCTGGATCCTCAGTAAAGAAGTGTGTAAAGCAATTTGTCGTAGATCGTAGAGTTCTATTCAGGTTGCATGCCTCTTCAGTATGGGATGGTAGTTGCCGAAGTTTCTCGTGGCTTCTTTTATGGAGCAATATAATGAAGTCTCGGTGTGTTGCATCCCCTATAATCAAGACTTTCTTAGCTCAGCTCCACTTCTCCTCCATTAGCTTCTGCTTGCTTCTTAGATAGTTTTTAAATTGATCTTGTTCTGATCAAATTCTAGTATCACACTTTTTAGCTAGTAGTAGGGTGTTGTTGCACTCTTTTGGTTTTTGTGTTGTTTTCGATTTACCACTTGGCTCCGGAAAGGTTTGCTCATTCGCCGGCTCTTGGTTCTGAGAAGATTTGCTCATTCGCCGACTCTTGACTTCGAATGGGCGTAGATCCTTACCGACTTTGTATGAAGAAATTTTTTTATGATCAAATAAATTAATTTTAGAAGAAAAAAAAAATAAAACATGAAAAAAATCGTGTAAACTAAAACTCTCTCGATCTGAGGATTTGTAACAAGGACCCGAACAAGAAAGAATTGGACTTTTTGAGTCTCATGACTAATGGTAAACTTATATTTTATCAAAAATGTAAGTTATTAAAATGAAATAAACATACAGATCAGCATGAAACACTTGTACAACAAAATATTTAATATCTTTTGGATTTTGGACCCTTCACAAAAGTTTGAAGTTGAGAATTTAATCTTGCCAGGTCCGAGATATCAAAGAAAGCAAAAGAAATGGAGTTTTTCAGTCAAATGTTGAAGAACGTTGTTGCTTGTGATGCCAAGCTACAACGTTTTTGTAAGGTAGATTCCCCCCAAAAATGTCCAAGGCACTTCCCACTGTTACATCCACACGTCCCTTCCCTGCTTCTTTGATCCTCTCTACATCATCCATCACCGTCACTCCTCCAGCGTATGTTACTGGAATCTGTCAACGGTCATTCACAACCCATTTGAAATCCAACTATTTACAAACGAGCTTTTCTCAGCCAAAAAGAAGGTCTAATCAAGCCTATCTCTATATCTCCAATGAAGAATAACCATTACCACATCACAAGTTTAATTAACATCACAAGTTTGCTGAATTAAAGTAGACTTCCGTTGATTATCGAAAGTTTATAAGAGTAGATCCAAGTGATATGCCTTGATCGAAAAACAAGACATTCTAGTGTGTAAATGATACTCAAATCAAGAAAATGCGTGTGTGTTACTCACCGGAGAATAGTTGCCAAGCAATGCTACTAGCTCTTCATCGATCCCTAGCCTTAGGAGAATAAGTATTAGGGATAAGTACATACTGACTAAACGAATCTACTCTAACAAAACGAAAGCAGATTGTTGAGATACTTAAGCTTACTTCTTTCCTTCAACATCTACGCCATGCACCAGAAACTCATCTGCAAATCCTCCAAGAAACTCCAATGATTTCTCATCAAGCAAGACATCGCTGAACTTCTGCCATCTATCAGTAACAATCGCGTATCTTCCATCCTGTGCACCAGATTATACATATGAACAAAATGTGAATATTTTTCCATGACAGAACACTTGAGAATGCATTATAACTGAAGACTAAACTGGTCATATAATCACCTTCTTTCTGCAGCTAAGGTCCAATATCAGTCTTTGTTTCCCAACAATCTTCACAAGATCTTTCAGTCTTTCAAGATCAAGCTTACCATTGTTAAATACATACTGAAAAAAAATTACCAAAAAAAGGTGATTACCACTAGCAAAACCTCAATAATAACATATTCAAAGAACCTAAATAGCAGCAATACCGAAGTAACAATAACATGGCTTGCTCCTTCCTCTATATAACTCAAACAATTCTCCGAGTTGATCCCACCTCCAACTTGCAAACCGCCTAGAATTCATCGTCTTGTATCATAAACGGCGCATGGATTACACAAAAACTTCGAATTTCAATAACAAAGAATGAACAGAATCCATTCGAATTCATCCACCAAAAAGACATACCGGGATAAGCACGTAATGCTCCAATAGCTGCAGCTTGACTTAAAGGGTCAGCTCCAAGCATGATCACATGACCACCCGTGAGCCCATCTTCTTTATACATCTTGGCGTACTCTTCCGCAGACTTGTCCGATTCAAAATTCGTAACAAGAACCGACCCATCTTCCTTCAAGTCACTAAGAGTGGATCCAACTATTTGTTTCACTTTCCCCTACAGAAAAACACAGAAGGATTCAGATTTCAAAATCGGTGTAAAATTGAGATTTCATTACCTTGTGAATGTCGATGCAAGGTCGGAATTGAACAGCGGATACGACTTGTACCCTCGAGGATCCTACAAGAATTTTGCAATCAAAAGAGTCACTTGAGAAAATCTGCGTAAGAGCAAGATGAAGAAATTGAACCCGAGGCATACTTTTGGTCGGAGTAGAGAAGAATCTTCCGGAGAAGTTAAGGCGCTTGTTAAGAGGAGAGCTTTGGTCTTTCTGGAACGAAGCGATGCCACCATTGGAGTATAATCGGGAGCTGCAAGTTGACATATTTGGGAACTGAAAATGGATTTGGAGAAGTGGGTGTGGGATCAATGGCGTTTCTGGTTCTAGATTGTTTAGGGTTTAGAAACCGGTGTGCTCTTTTGGGTCGGTCCGGTTTGTGAGAGTTGATTGGTTTCTAGTTTATTCTTTGTCGACAACATCTAGAGCCCCGTGAAAATGGATAAGTTTGGAAGTACGTACTAACAGAATTAGCCTTTAAAACAAGCTGAAGCAAGCACTTTTCTTTGGTGGGCTCAGAAATGAGCTTTTCATTTTCAGGGTCTACCGCTTAATAAAATGAGCTTTTGTTCTATTTGGCAACGTAGGGATGGGCGTTCGAGTATTCGGGTCGGATTCGGGTCGGTTTCATTCGGATTTCGGGTCTTTCGGTTCTAGACTTTAGGACCTATTTGGATTTTTTTTTTGGTTTGGGTTCGGGTCGGTTCTTCTTCGGTTCAGGTATTTATATGAGAAACCGGAAAATACCCAAGAAAATTCCGGATTCGGTTTGGAACCAGGTACTTCGGATATTTCGGATACCCAAATTACTCAACATACCCGAAAAATATTCAAAAATACATTAAACACACCCTAAAAATATATTTAAAAATGAAATTATTTGAGAAATCCTAAAATCATAAAAAAATATTCAAATATATCTTGAAAGTATCTAAAAATACATGAAATACCCTAAAATAGCAAATGTAATCAAATTTATAATTGTAATTTGGGTATATGGATATCGGGTATCGGTTCGGTTTGGTAATACCTGATACTCAATCAGGTAGGTCCATGAGATCAATAGTCTTCAAACGTTAAAAAATCTTATTGAGATATCACTAAATGCGTTGTTCTTCTATTTCGATTTTACAATTTGTTCGTTATTCAAAATTTTGATTTTTTGAAGATATATAAGTGGTTAAGAGAACATTTAAATGACATGAGGACTACTTTATACTAGATGGTTACCCGCACCTTGTGCAGAAATAAGTTAAATTATATTTATATTTATTTCAATTATTAATAGTGTTTTATATTATGTCTTAGATGTCAAAATAATTTTTGAATATCACCAAATTTTTCGAATGTAAGAATCAATTCAAAATAATAAGTCTTATCATATTTTTTATTTTTTTCATTGTTTTTGATTCTAAGGAAGTCAAATTACATAATTAACTTCATATTTTTGTAAATTAAGAGTTTATGGAACAATATTTGCATAAATGTTCAAACTTGAAATCATATAATTCAATACGATTTTTGATAATCTCAATTTGAACTCTCGATTTTTTGATGTAAAATTCATTAGTCGACCAAATTAACGATATAATTAGGTTATATATGAATTTATGATAATCTTTTTATATTTCATTTTAATGGGATGTTAATAAACTAAAAAGTATTTTGTTACTAACATTATTTATTTTCCCCCTTAATTTAATTTTTTGTTGAAATTAAAGATATGTATATGTATCTTAAACAACATTTTTCATCTCATAATTGATATAATTTTTGTGTCAAAAAAATTGATTTAATTTTTTTGGGTAAAATTTACATAATTTAATCAACAAAAATTAATCATGATCGATATCTCTGTATAATATTTATAAATGAATGTAACTTTCATCAAGTTTCAATCAAGATTTTGTTTTAAACAAGATAATATCAGCTGTTCCATGTCATCATTTGTGTTAACCATGTCATCTTTTGTGTAGCATGACATCATTTTTGACCAATGAATTTAAAATAAATTTTCACTAAAGTTACTTTCCAATTAATAATATAGATTTGCCAATTAATATGTTTCAAACTTTTAATATTTTTCTTTTTCTTTTTCTTATTTTGTTAAACATTGATTAAAATTTTTTAATCATCATTTTTATTTTTTTTTATTTTAAATTTCATTCATAAAATAAAACAAATTCAGTTCTTGTTGATAAAATAATTATTTTTATGTTAACATAATTTGTCGTTTATATAATTTATAAAACTATATAATGATAATGAGTTTAGTATCAATTATATTCTATTAACATTACATAAATAATTGAAAAAATGACAAAAATAAAAATATTATATTTACATATCTTAGCAAAGTTATCTACTTAATTAAGCTAATGTTAAATTTTACATGTCATCATTTCTTCTCTTCCATGTCATCTTTTTTAGTTCATCCATGTCATTTTTTTTGTCCAATAGAATTATAACAAATCAGATTCTTTTACTAAAGTTACTTCCCATTTAATAGTATAGATTTACAAACAATTGAGATTTTTATGGATTTTAGAGATTAGACTAAACTTTAGAAATTTCCTTTTAACACGAAAAAAGAAAATGAATTAAATTCTAATTTAGGTGAATTTGGATAATGTTAAATGTTTTTTTTGGTCAAATACTGTTAAATTTAAAACTTATTCCATGTTTAATCTTATTTCATTTTCGGATATGTATTAAGGATATTTTTATTATAATGTGATATTTATATAAATATGTAAATCAACGTCCAGCCTTTTGTTTTAAATTGTTTACTATTTAGGATATATTGTTTTTCTTTGACAAAAGAGACCAATCTTTTAATAAAATTTGAGGTGGTGTGACAAATTATACCAGAATAACCAATAATAGAAAAGAGATCAAGATACGTTTACCTGAATGTGCATTTACAATATATTGTTTAAACAGCTGGTAATGTTAAAAATTGATAATGAGACGATCAAATTTATGTCCGCACCTCAGTTACAAAGAGATATATATAGTTACATTAAGTAATTATAAGGTTTCTTATTAAAACTTAAAAATAAGGCTGAGATTTTACTTGTATAAAAAGATTTGGTAACTTTATATGAAGAGGACATGGTCGTTTTATCCGAATGAATTCTAAGGTAGACTGTCACCAATCACCATAAATAGAATCCTAGTTCCACTAATCTAAAGATTATACGCGTCTATCTGTTTGATATGTACGACTAATTAATTATCGCAGTTGAAAACAATTTATTTACTTGCCAAAAACAGTTATTCAAATCTTCAGCGAAAAAAATTGAAATATTTAAAAAGTCCGACCTGCCGGAATCGAACCAGCGACCTAAAGATCACAGCAACTACTACAGTCTTCCGCTCTACCAACTGAGCTAAGGTCGGATGCTGTTAGCAATTTAGTGTTTTTCTTATTAGTTATTTCTGTAAATGAAATCAATCCAGAGATAAAAAGAAAAGTATATATGATGGATGCAAAGAAGTTTTGCATAGCTACCAAAACTATTACCAAATCACCCATAAAATATATGTCAGTAATCAAAACATCTATAAAGAGAAACTTTGAGATATTCATGAATCTCTCTGAGAAAAGATGACTTCTTGTCAGTTCTTGGCTTCATCGTTGGTTAATAGCGTCTTAACGATGTTATTAACCATACCTGGAGCGAGTGGGAACAAATGTCCCCCTCCAGGTATCTCATGGTAATGAATCCATGGCAGCTTCTTAGCAATGTAACGTTGCAATGTCACAGGGACAAGAGCGTCATCATCTCCCTGCCACAAGTGCACTGATCCTTCATTGTTCGGGAACAAATTCTCGAGCTCCATTGGATCGAAATCCCAGTTCCCAAACCCAACAATCATGTCACGGTTCAACGTCTCGTGTGTGCCTTGTTGCCTTATATGTGCCTGAAGCAGATGAATGGATTTGATGAGTACAATAGGTGAAAGAAGTGATGAAGAAAATGTTATATATATACCTCATGTGGCCTCCGAGCAGCACCGATCTTAATCATGATCTCTTTGTCTGATTTTGACAAGGAACCAAGGTTGCGGGTCACGACACTTGACCCAGGGAATAACTTCTGTGAGTTCCACCAATGAGTAAGCCAAGGAGCATAGTGTGCAACACGAACCGCCCATTGATCATTTCTAGCTTGTTGGTAATAAGCTTCATTTGAGATATCTGATGGAAAGTTCTTCCACCAGTAGTTAACCACTGGAGCAACAAGCGTTACTCCGGCTAACCTAAAGAAACAAGAACCCATTAAACAAAAACAGAGAAACATTCACACATCAAGATCTTTAAAAATACCTGTGAGGAATGTATTTAAGGCAAGCCCATGTGGCTTGTCCTCCCATGGAGTAGCCGATAATGTAGAATTTAGATCCTAGACTCAACTGATCAGCAAGCTCTTCTATGTCAAAAGCCAAGCTTTTGGGTGTACGGTTCGGGTTAGGATCACTCTCTCCATAACCAGGCCTATCAAAAGAAACCATATACACACCGAGTCCTTCCTTAATATTCTACAACATTGACATGATATCGATAAATCTTCAAATCTTAAACTAGTTAGTCATAAAAAAGGAATAACCAAAAGAAGAGTACCGGAGAAAGGAGAGCAGCGAAAGCATTGTCGTGCCTGCAACTATCAGAACCGTGGACAAAGACGATTTTACGGGTAGCGTCGTCTTTGGGAACTCCATGTTCTTTGTAAGCCAAATGTCTTCCATCTCTGAGCTTAATTCTCGTGGCAGTGATGGATGGACCACCATGAGAGCCACATATCTTTGGAGGAGGAGGTTGGATCGCTTGATAAGTCGAAGCAGCTATCCCAACAGAGAACACCAACACCAACTTGTACACAACACCTGCCATTCAATATTCATTACCAACCATAATGAAAACTCTCTACAAATGAAGAAAACAAGATGTCTTGAGAGCAAGTCAGTTTTACAAAACTCAAAACAAAACTAGTGTGAATTAAAAAAATGTAAAATCATTAAATGCATGTTCTAAATTTTTCTTCAACAATCCCATCATCATTTCATCTCTCTTTGTCCCAATTTTGGTTACTTTTATTTCCCTAGAATTCAAAAAGTTTGAAACTTTATGATTTGCTAAATGAGAAAATCCGAAATCTGAAGGAAAGTTAAGAATGGAAGAAGGAAGAATCAAAACCTGAGGAACGTGAGGTTGCGGAATCTGTCGATCCATTAGCCATTGCGTAGAGAGAGAAATAGGTGGAAGAGAGAGAGAGGAGGTGGGTCTAATTAACGAAGGTTAGTTGTAACTTAGCAAATTTGGTATGTTTGGTTAAGCCACTGTCTTAGGAGTTTGATGTGACTCTGCTTACGCCACGCAATCCGATGATTGGTGAATTTAATTTGCCATTTAAGAGAAAAAAACACAAGAGTTGCTAATCTCGCGACCAAAGACTTCTTCCTCAATAGAAACTTTTATCCTATAAAAACTGTAAAAACAAAACGGCAGAAAAGGAAAAAATAAAAACATTCTGATCAAATATTAAAGCTTTTATAAAATATCAATACAAATTTTACAAACTCAAAAAAGAAAGGTATGGATCTTAATTATATTATCATATCAAATTCTTATATACTTCATATATATTTTTATAACAGTCAATTTCGATTTTTAATTGTACAAAATTCTAATATATATAAATAAATGATTTTAACTTCTTAAAAAAATTTTGTTTTGCATACGATCAAAACTAAAATTTCAAAAATTTGGGAATGTTATTCAATCATGTCTGTTAATGGATTATAAAATCAGTTTAAACTACAAAAAATTTTAAAATCCTTTAAAATTGAATGACATTATTGCATATTGATATTAAATTATTGAATGAATTACACAATAGGACCTTTTGGTTTTATTTTAGAAATTGCATATTGTGTATAGCGATACTTTAAATATTAAACTGCAATCGCATGTAACAATCACCAAGTCAGAAATGTCTTGCAAACTCATCATCTTTCCAACTGTTTAATGCAAAGAAATATCTCCCCAAGTCACAAAAATTCTCAACAAAGATAGTTGTAGATTCGTTGAGGACGGTTCCACTAACCCATCTTTTCTCGCCTACACTCTCACCTTTAAGCCTTTATATATGTAATACACACTCAACGATTCCTAAAACCGGAAACTAATCATGACAAGTATTACAAGTTTGGTTAACCGGGGAACAGAAGAAGAGAGACGAAAAGCAAATGAGCCTAACCACGATGGCAGGGGAGGAAATGTAGAATACAACGAGGAGGATGATCTGTTCGAGATAGACCTGGACCCCGTTAGTGGTATGACATCCTCTCCTCTGTCTGATTGGCAGAGGTTTCCGGCGAGGACAGGCAGTGTTTTACTGGCAAACTGTCTGTTACCAGCTGCAGAAATCTCCAGTGCCGTGCCCGCAACATCAAGGGAATGGAGTGATTTGGTTTGGTTAAGAGGGTTTCTCTATGTTGGAAAAAGAGGGACGGATGGTAAGAAACTTAATGATATTTGAAAAAAAAATATAGTTAACGTTATAGAAATGTTTGTAGTTTGCATAACTGTATTTGTTAGAAGGCTTAACAATCCTAATCGTTGGGGCTAACCTCTTTGCATATCAAATACGTTAAAAATGAGTTGCAACTCCTGACCTGTTACGAAGACGTGAGACTCTTATGTGATTGGAAAACTATGTAGGTCACGCAGATGTCCGTTGTCTGCAGTTACTTCATACACGACTCTTCATAATATGTTTCTCTTTCTGAATCGGAATCCAGAAATGAAGCCGACTCAACAAAGTAGTTGATATTTAGTTCTAAAAGGGTTTGTGAATTTGGAGGAAAAGGTTAACAAAGAAACGTCTACATGACCACACTTGTCTCTCTGAATCATCCAAAACCCACAGTGTAATGCCATCATCAGATGCGAAAGCAACTTAAACTAAACATTCCCTCGCCGATTCAAAGGCATTTGTGTGATACAAATTGTATCAGACTGAACTTTTGAGATCATGCCATGGAAGCTCATCACATAGCAATCACCACGATCAACTTTAAGAATGGCTTCCTAATACAAAACCCGTTAATGCATTATCCCCAGAACCAAAATGCGAAACCAACTCATCTTTCTGTTTGAGCTACTTAAAACAGTGTCAAGCATTCCTAAAACTTGGGACTTAAAAGTATAATCCAAGTAAATATAAAAGCACACCTTTGTAACTACCTAAAAAGAAACATATAAGCTCTTCTCAATACTCAAAATGATAATCATTTAGTTCAGTACATGTAATCGTCAACGAAGGTTGATATATTGTATTAAAAACCTTGAAAAATCAAGTGAAAGTTACAAACATTGAATCAAATTTCTAAAACCATGTTTCTAAATTTACCCTCCCAAAAAGAAAAGCCTTTACACATCGCTGCTATTCCCACCCGATTCAACATCATATCAAAGAACTTAGATTGTAGCAAATTTTGCTACTTGCTAATGGCACTGGGAGTTTCACAAACTATCAATATTCCAAAAGCATTAGCAGGGGAAATCAAAATATAACGAGAAGAGAGAAGAGAGTATAGATCAAGAAACAAGCGTACGAGATCAATCCACGGTGTTCTTCTCCACCGTCGGCGAGGGATACAACTAAATTGGAGCAAGCCCTTGTTGACCACAGCACGAAAACCGCCGAAAGCACGAACCTTACAGGCCCAGCCCCTTGCGGAACGAATAGTGACACCGCCGACAAGGTCACCACCGGAAGCAGACAGTATCCGACTAGGCTCGTACACGTATGGAGATTAAGGTTTCCGTTACGACCAGCGAGCATGTTGAAGACGGCGTAAAGGAAGATGGAGGAGACGACGATCCATCCGAGTATTACTCCGAACTGGATCTTACCTGCGAGCAACTGGAATAGGCAAAGCGCCAGGTACAGAAAGATCGGGCCAGATAGATCTGAATCCTTGTGAACGGTATGATTGATCCTGAAAGGATTCAGAATCGATCTAGTCTTCTTCCAGATTTGATCTGGATGGATCCCGAGCTCGTCAAGCAGAGGCTCCTCGTCTTCGAATGAAGCTGATCCTCCACCAAAAGACGAAGAGGAAGCGATTGTGCCGCCGAAATTCCCGGCCGGCGTGGCAGAGGAAGCGGCTGCGGATCCGATGTCAAAAGACATGAAAGGGATAGCGGAGGAGGAGGGGCGAGGTGGTTGAAACGGAGACGCCGGGAATCGTCGTTGCTGGACATTTGCGCCTGCAGAAGATCCGCCGGAGGGGAAAACCACTGGTGGAACTGCGAAATCTTTCGTCATCTTCAAAACTGAGATCCCAAAAATCAACAAGCGGATTCAAAATTAGGGTTCACGTCGGATCAATGTGAGGAGAATTAAACTCCCTTTCACGTTCGTCACGTTTCAGAGATATTCTCCCTTAGTTGCTTGCTTCTTCTCTCCTCGATAAGTGAAGCGTACAGAAACTTCGCGTTCAAAAGAGAAGAAGGCACGTGACGGCAAATTCGTCAATTTCAAATGGCCCAATGGGTCTCATCGCCTAACTACTACCGAGTTCTATTGGCTTGTAAACCGGATTAAGAATTTACTCCGGCAAAAAAAGCTAGAGGATTTTTCGCTAGCTTGCTTCGGTACGTTTCAGATATGGTCGTCGACGGGGAAAGCAATCGATGCAGGTGGCAATGGTTTCATGGCATAGAACATTTTGATCTTTTCAACTCTCAAGATTCGCTTCTCCTCAGTGTCATTTTTCCCTTGGTGGAGATGGTACCCACCATATCCAGTTCGAAGCAAACCGATCCAAGAACTGGTTAATGAACCAGGGAGCTAACGGACCCACTAGGAGGAAATCGGTCTGCCGCGCAAAATGGGAACAAAGCCCATACAATTCAAACAAGGGAGAATAAAAACTGAAGAGCCAACATTAAATGAACAGGGTTAATACGCATTAATAGAGCGGTTATAAGGTGAATAGGAGGATAAAAGGAGAAGGAGGAGTTCGAGAATAGGGGGCGGATTTCTTTTTCTGAGAACTTTGCTTGTAGCCATTGTACACTTTTCACTCACTTATCAATAAAACTATAGTTTTTTTTACATTGTGTCTCAAAACATACACCCCATATTTTGTGTGGATTTCAGATCCAACAATTGGCGCTAGAAGGAGGGTATATCTCCGCTTCGCTGCATCAGATTCCACGTAAGTCAGTGTGCATTTTGTTTCTACCTGTCTCTTTTTCCCTTTTTGCTTTCAGGGCAGCATGTCTGGTGACAACGGAACCGATGGACGAACAAGCCCGACTCTCACAGGAGTTCACGACGGCGACAACGTCGATCCAACGGCCGGGGTTCAGGGGCAAGAACAGGCCGCTCCAGCGTTCGACACTCAAGCGGCATTGGACCAAGTCCCAGAGAACATGTGCGGTATCTTCATCCTGCTGGTAGAAAGGACCGCAAGACAAGAAGAGCAAGATCGGAGGTCAAGCCAGCGGCTGGAGGAGCTGGCGCAGACTCAGGCCGCCCAGCTCGCAAGGATAAATTCCATCGCCCCGATCTCCCCGCGGGAACTCCGGGCTTTGGAAGCCCGACCTGACAACGAGGCGACCCATGCTGACCAGAGGTCGGGCGGAGATCGGGACCAAGACCAACAAGACTCAGCTCTGGGAGGGATGTTTGCCCATGCGGACTCCGAGCTGCAAACGCTAAAGCAGACACTCGCCGAGCTCCGGACAATGCAGTCCCAGATCCACAAGGCCACCAGCTCGGCGCCAGAGGTTCACCGAGTCATTGAGGAAACTCAGCGAACACCCTTCACAAGCTAGATCGTAGGAGCCACCATTCCGAGCATCAAGCTCAAGATCGCGCCATACGAAGGAAAAACAGATCCCCGAGCTCACATGACCGCGTTCTGCATCGCGATGCGTCGGACCAAGTTCAACGAAGCTGACAAAGACGTCGGATATTGCCAGCTCTTCGTCGAAAACCTTTCCGGGGCAGCTCTAAACTGGTTTTCCCGCCTGAAGGCGAACTCTATCGACAGCTTTAACGAGCTGTCAACCGCTTTTATCAAAAATTATTCGATGTTCATCGAGAAGGGAGCCTCGGATGCCGACCTCTGGACGATGACCCAGAAGAAAGACGAATCCTTGCGGTTGTTTCTGTCCAGGTTCAAAGCAGTCATCTCTAATGTGGTCGTCAACGACGAGGCAGACATCGCGGCTTTACGGAATGCCCTTTGGTACAATTCCCACCTTTGGGAGGACCTTGTGCTCAACCGATCTACCTCCTTGGAGGACGCGCTTCACCGTGCTTCAAGGTTTTTGGAGATAGAAGATGAAAAGAGGGCGTACGCGGAAAAGCACGCCTCCTCAACAAAGACAACGTCCAAAGAAAAACCCAAAGAGGAAAAGGATAACAAGCGATCTTCCAGCGGACACTGATCTGAGGGAAGCAATTCCAAGCACAAGTTGTTCCAGATATCTAACTCCCAAGGATCAAAACGGAGCTCGGGATCCAACTCCAACTCCAACTACAAGTCTAGATCCAACACCTGGACACGAAGTGACGGATCCAGAACCTCTGAAAAATTCTGTGAATTTCATAACACCTCGGATCATACGACAGAGGAATGCTACGGGTTCAAGCAGTATTTGTTTAACAAGTACAGGACGGAGGAGCTGGCTAGGAAGAACGAAGATCGTGAGGGGGGAGCGCCCTCATAACGACATGGAACTACCGAAATGAGATCAGGACGCGAGGCAGACGGAGAAGGCGGAACCCCCAACAGCTCGAAAACGAATCAATATGATTATGGGGCCAAGTCCTTTCTTCAACGACACGGTCTGATCGATAAAAAGCTACAACAGGCAGGCGAACTCAACCACCGACGATATCCAAGCAGTAATCAGAGAAGATACTGTCATAGAATTCTCGGAATGGACAGCGTTACACGACCTCATAATGACGCCCTAGTACTTGAACTCATGATTGAGGATTGCGAGATAGCTCGAGCTCTAATTGACTCGGGCAGCTCGATAAACGTCCTCTACAAGGAGACACTCGAAAAAATGGAAATCCCTGAAGAGCGTATAAAGAAATCAAAACAACCTCTAACC
>OVAN01000863.1:0-49084 GCA_900406275.1 Anastatica hierochuntica | reverse complement strand
AATAAAAATTATTAATATGATAAAATATTCAAATTTATTATATTTTAAAAGGTTAAGATTTTTAAATATTTGATCTATGTTTATATTTATCGAAATAATTTTAATAAAAATATAAATAGCAAAAATTAAATTTTCAAAAAAAAAATCAACTTTTCTCACTCCAAAAAAAACCACGAACTTTGAGTTGACTGGGTCATTTTAACCATAAAAAAGTCAACGTTAATAAGTTAACAGAATAGTGTTAACGTTGACTTTTTCATGGTTAAAATGGCTCAGTCAACTCAAACTTAAAGGTTTAAATGGAGAAAAAAGAAGTTCGTGTTTTTATAAACCTTCAATACATCCAATTTGCAGAGTTTATTTGTTAATCATGATTACATATCTTAAAGCGAGAGTCAACCCTTCCCTATACACTGCTACAAAAATTTTATTTTACTAATTCTTTCTTTGGTTTTATCTATCTGTGATTAGCTTTCACCACCACTATTATGATAAAGAATAAAATGATTGATTCTCTTTGCATATATGCTGAAACTTATTAAGTTATTATTTACGATGACGATGAAGACAAGATGCCTAAAAGTAAGGAAAACTATAGACTAGGATGTTGAAGGGACAACATTGAAGTCGTCAACGAAATAAGTAGTGTGGTCAAGGGGTCACCGAACTCTCCAAAAGACAATGATATTGTACCAATATTGGAATCATGTAAGAAAAAATAGAGGGACAAAGACGAGAATGGCAGTGAGAATAGTTATAAAGGCAATCAACATGTGACATTTGAGAAGTGGGATGTTACGGTAGAAGATATCAAAAGCATATCATGGGAAGCATTTGATCTGACAGGAGAGATTAGGTCAAATCCAGGGCTTGGTGGCTACATCAAAGACATCACATCTCCTCATGATCATTAATTATCACACTCAAATGATTTTTCTCTTGAAGAAGAAGAGTGAACCATCAAGCTCTCACCCATTCTAGAACAAATGACAATGCCCTAAGAATGCCAATGTTGATGTCATCAACGATTATATGTTGTCACAAATGACATGTACGATATATTCTACTGAGGATATATTAGATGACAACATATTGGTAATTATATCCTTCTTTCTTCTGTCTTAATAAGTTTTATAGATTAACATCTTAAGTTTTTAGATCTAATTTTTTTAGTTGGATTACAAAAATTATAAACATGTTGCTTGGACGACACATATACCGGGATGAGACACATGATCATTATTTTCTTATAAAGCTTAATAGACATGAGTTTTACTATTGGATACGAGAGTACGAAAATGAAGAACGAGATGCTTTCAATAGTTTAGTTTCTTTACTAAACCGAAGATTTTTAATAAACCCCAAACACACAACTCGTTAATATTTATATTATATTAGCACAAAGAAAACATTGACTTTATTTCTTCCGACTTCAACTAGAACAACAATAACAATTGGGAATAGACGTAGATATAGGGGACAAGGTTAACCAGACTCAAGCACAAAAAACTTCTCCATATCAAAAGTTACAATGTTATGCGTAAAAAGAGTTCTGAGCTTGTTAGTCATGTGAATCACAACATTATATTAATCAGAATAAAAAAAACAAAATAGTTGGCGATAGACACCAATAATCAAATTCATTTGGTTAATATTTCTGCAACACATGGACAATAGCAGTAAACTATACAAGTTCCGATCCTAAATTGCGATGTTATAATATAAAATCCAACCATGCCCGTGTATGGTACATACCAACAACTAGTTTGTAAAAAAGAGAAAGTATTTGCCTAAGGTACAAACGTATCTACCACACGCTAATTCATTTTTACAAAACATTTTTAACTCAATTTTGGTAGAGAGGAGTAGGGCTGGACAAAATATCCGTGATATTCGCTTAGATCCGTTGTTCACATTGATTCGATCCGAAAAATCCGGATATTCATATTTTTCAGAGCAAATCAAATACTAAAAATCATGATCCGCTAAAAACGGAGCAAATCACAAATATCTAAATTTTAAGAGGCGGATATCCGCTCCGCTCCAACGTATATATGAATACATGTATATGTATGATTTAATGTAGTATAAATTTATGTAAGTACTATATTTACATATAATTTAAAATTTTTATCAACAAGTTACTTATAAAAAGGTTTAAATAAATATTAGAAGTAAATTTTATTAAAATTTTTTTTTACTCTTTCTAAAATTTTTTAACTAATTTTAAAACTTACGAAATATTTGACTTCACCTTATATTTATTTATTAATTTATATTATGTACAAAATTATATTTTTAAATAAAATATATTTTTGGGTTGTGCATTTATTAAATAATACCAATGAGATATCCATAAAAATTTGTAAATATCTGCAAAATTTTCAGATATCTTTTTTTTCGGATATCCACATTTATCCGGGATAAAACAAATCGAAAATTTAGATATTCGTAAAGAGCGGAGCAAATAACAAATAATGAAAATTTTAACGATATTCGCTCCGAGTACACCCTAAAGAAATGCAAATAAATCAGAACTTACACTATCTGCATTGTTACTTTACGAAGTCAGAATTCGAACTTGCACCTGACTTTAAGTAGATAAACTATTTACCATTAAATTACAAACTATCTAATAAAAACTCAATTTTGGTAATGCAATAAATAATCTTTGGCAGTTAAAGAGACAAGACAGGGAAATTAGATAAGACAAATAAAGATAAAGTTTGACATAGGATACTTAAAAAAATATAATCCATAACTTAAAAACATAACCAATAAAAATTAAGAGTCATATATATTTGTCGAAGCATAGAAAGACAGACGTCACTGTTGTATACAAATGTCGTTTTTGTCATATTTAGATTTTTTAAAATTTTTAAATACTCAAAAACTTTAAAAAAAGCGATTAAAGAATAGAGAGAGAAAGAGACAAGAGTAGTTAAGTAGCTTCACTACACTCTTACTCTGTAATCAACAACCTTCTTCAAAGGAGCTTTCTAGGGTTTCTCTCTCTCATTTCGTTTCTTACAATGCGACTCTTCCTCACCTCTTCCATGTCGAGTCTCTCCGTCTTCCTCTCCTTTCTTCTTCTCCTCTCTTTTCCTCTTCCGTCATTCCAAGATCTCGCCGCCGACAAATCCGCCCTTCTCTCGCTTCGTTCCGCCGTCGGCGGCCGCACATTCCTCTGGGATATCAAACACGCTACACCATGCAACTGGACCGGCGTCACCTGCGACGGCGGCCGTGTAACCGCCCTCCGTTTACCCAGCGTCGCGCTCTCCGGTCACATACCCGAGGGTATTTTCGGTAATTTAACGCAGCTGCGCACGCTCAGCCTCCGTCTCAACGCCTTAACCGGCACACTCCCTTTGGATCTCGGTAGCTGCTCCGATCTCCGCCGTCTTTACCTACAGGGAAACAGATTCTCCGGCGAGATACCGGAGGTCTTGTTCAGTCTCAGTAACCTCGTGAGACTAAATCTAGCGGATAACGATTTCGCCGGCGAGATCTCTTCAGGTTTTAAAAACCTCACGAGGCTTAAGACTCTGTACCTGGAGAACAACAAGCTCTCTGGTTCACTTAAAGACATGATGGGTTTGTCTTTAGATCAGTTCAATGTCTCTAATAATAACATGTTGAACGGATCCATACCAAAGAGTCTACAGAGATTCGACTCCGATTCGTTTTTGGGAACTTCACTCTGCGGCAAACCTCTCGTTGTCTGCTCCGATGAAGGAACCGTGCCAAGCCAGCCAATTTCTGTCGGAAACATACCCGGAACAGTCGAAGGAAGCGAGGGGAAGAAGCGGAAGAACAAACTCTCAGGCGGCGCTATTGCCGGAATAGTGATTGGATGCGTTGTTGGTTTCTTTCTGATGGTTCTGGTTTTGATGGTTCTGTTCCGGAAGAAGGGGAGCGAGAGAACAAGGGCCGTCGACATTGCAACCGTCAAGCAGCATGAGATCGAAATTCCCGGGGAGAAAGCGGCCGTAGATGCGTCGGAGACTGGGAGCTATGTGAACGAGCATTCCACGGCAGCGGCGACGGGAAACGCGAAAGCAGTGGAAGTGAACAGTTCAGGGACGAAGAAACTAGTGTTCTTCGGGAATGCGACAAAAGTTTTCGAGCTGGAGGATCTACTGAGAGCTTCGGCAGAGGTTCTTGGGAAAGGAACATTCGGGACAGCGTATAAGGCGGTGCTTGATGCTGCGACGTTAGTGGCTGTGAAGAGGCTGAAGGATGTGACTATGGCGGATAGAGAGTTCAAGGAGAAGATTGAAGTTGTTGGAGCAATGGATCATGAGAACTTGGTGCCTTTGAGAGCTTATTATTACAGTGGAGATGAGAAGCTGCTTGTGTATGACTTCATGCCTATGGGAAGTTTGTCGGCTCTCTTACACGGTAAGAGTTATCTATCTCTGTCTCTGCTAAAAGCTATGGTTTTTATTCTGCTGAATGTTACGTTTGTGACAAACGGTTTCTCTTTAAACAGAGAGTATTAACATACTATAGATCTTAGGGCCTATCACCACTGACAAATCATTGTGATAATCCTTAAGAATTAGATAGTTTTTGTAGAATGATAGTTTGATTTGCATATTAGTAAATTGGTTTATAGAAAGAAGTCAAACAACTTTTAGCGTTGAATCATTTCGAAGAATTGCCTTTTGAGTGATAAGTGTGATACAATCTGGATGCAGGTATGAATTTGTTTATCTACATCCTTCTACAGAATCATTTATTGATTTAAATCTATTGACTCATATAGCGATTAGTTTAGTACTGCATTTCATTGATTTAGATTTCAGAATCGAATGTGGCTTTCTTTTGTAGTTGTTCTTAATGTCATTTCCTGTTTCAGGAAACAAAGGTGCTGGACGTACTCCGTTGGATTGGGAAACCCGGTCGCGTATTGCTCTTGGAGCAGCTCGTGGCCTAGACTATCTTCACTCACAAGACCCATTAAGCTCTCACGGAAACGTCAAGGCCTCCAACATACTCTTAACAAACTCCCACGACGCACGAGTCTCTGATTTCGGCCTAGCTCAGCTCGTCAGCTCCTCATCTACAGCACCAAATCGGGTAACGGGGTACCGTGCGCCGGAAGTAACTGACCCGAGGCGTGTCTCACAGAAAGCAGACGTGTACAGCTTTGGTGTGGTGTTGCTGGAGCTGCTCACAGGGAAAGCACCGTCAAACTCGGTGATGAATGAAGAAGGAATGGATTTGGCTAGGTGGGTGCATTCGGTTGAGAGAGAGGAGTGGAGGAGTGAGGTTTTCGACTCGGAGCTGATGAGTTTGGAGACGGCAGATGTAGAAGAGATGGCGTTAATGCTGCAGCTGGGAATTGAGTGTACGGAGCAGCACCCTGACAAGCGGCCGGCGATGGTGGAGGTGGTGAAGAGGATCGAAGAGCTGCGCCACTCGGGTTCGGATCGGGTGGGCTAGACCAGTTGATAACGATGAGGCTTGAGAGGTTTCATGAGCTTGGGATCGATGATGTGAAACGACAGTGTTTCCGGTGTATGATGATGTGCTTCTCTTTAACTGTGGAAGAGGAATCTTTGACGTCTTTAAAATGTTAGTTTTAAGAATATGGCGGGGGATCAGAGTTGAGGTTTTAGTCGTTAATTTTGGTTTTTCTTTTTTCTTTTTAAAATTTATGTGTGGGCAGTGGGCACTGATGATGATGAGAGGAGTTTATTGTGGTTGTAATTATTAGCTGCTTCTTAACTTTAACTTCTTTTTTTCAATATTTTTGTTTCAGCTTTTTGTCTCTTTAATAAAGATGAATTTGGGTGCAATCAATTTGGAACCAAAAATGGTGGTAGACAACTAAATAAATTGAGGCTTTAAGACTATCTCCAACACAAATCCATTTCTTATTTCATAATGGAATAAAGTATAATTTAGAATAAAACATGCTCTAACCCTACTCCATTTTTCACTCCATAATAGAGTAAAATGTGGATTTACTTCATAAATGAAGTAATACATTTCTTGTTTGTTCATTACTCTATTTTTCACTTCAAAATGGAATAGGGTTGGAGTAAAACTCAACTCCATTATGGAGTTAATCTATTTTGGACGGAAAAATAGAGTTTTACATTGGAGATGCCCTAATATTATAAAGCTCGTCTTAAGTGGCATTTCAAATAAGTAAAAGTTTTACATAGATCAATTGTTGCCGCTAATTACTCAAAAAAACGCAAACGCTATACTAAACCACTCTTCAGGTCCTTGTGTGTGCGACTAAAGAAACATGGGAATACCAAAATAACCAAATATCGTGTATATATGCTGCATTTGCGTCCTTCCTCATTAGTGTTTCAATATCCATTCATTGTCTCCCTTCTTTCTTCTCTTCGTGTCTCTCTGCAAAATCACAAACAGACTCAAGTTTTTACTGCGATGGAGCTATTTATGATAAACAACACTAAATCAGCAGAAGATACGATGACTTACATGTACAAAGAAACAACAATTCCCGTAATGACTTGAGTACTCATTATAGTCAGCAGTACACTTACACACCCGAACACCAAAGGAATCGCAAGGTAACAAAGAGCAAAGTTTCTAGATAATTAACATCTACGAAATAGATGTTACTTGTGACGCGAGTTTGGTTGTGGCTCATCTTTCCAGCCTTTCGATAGAAGATCGTAGTTGATTGATGCCAACTGCGAGAGGTTCTGCAAACCGTAAAAGAAGCAAAAGCCAAAACTAATTAAGGAAGATCTCTCTTTTATGAGCCAACACTCTTGCTCAATGTATGTATATATTCGCTCGCAGTGACGGTGGTTCCAGTTCACTCATGCATAAGAAACTGACTTGCACAATCCCCAACTAATTTCATTTTTCACAAATCCGTAACTTCATCCAAACCCGGAGGTTTTATAAGCTATCAAACTATTCTCAAACTCGATATATGTGACACTCTAAATACACCTCCATACTTTCATGTCATCTGGGCACAACTTATGCTATGGCAAATTTGTTGGCACTTGGGCACAAACCTATACCTAGAACTCAATCCTAAAATGAAATGTGAATATCAACAACAATATAAACTAACCAATTGTCTACTCGGATAACATTGTATCTTAATAGGCAAGTCATGCCATATTACCTTAAATGAGAAATTACTGAAAGAGTAATCTACATTTACACCAGACTCAAACTCTGAAGGTCCTTCGCATTCTTCAACCTGTGGACCATTTTCGGGGAAATTACATCCATAGCACATTAATGATGAGTTTCTCGACTATACTTTTATCGCATTCAAGAAGTGGATTAGTGAATATTACCTCTCCATCCTCATGACAATTGCTCGAGCAACCACTGCTGCCACTCAAGCTATCACCTTCACTATAATCTTCAACCTCACTTGTCGGGTTAAATTGCTCATCTGACGTGTTCCAAGAGTAACGACTTCTGAAGTAACTAGTGTCAATTGCACTTTCTGATGTCGGAACAAATGCAGCCTAAAGAAAACTAGTGTTAAAACTACGGAAACGCCATGAGAGTCTGCTTCCCAAAAGCTTATGTCTTTAAAATAAATAAATGCACCTTTTGCCTCGCTAGTGTATCCCAATTGATGTCTTTAAAGAAGATGTGCTGCTTGACCTGCATCGTGAAATATGCTTCATTAAGAGATTACAACGAACTGGAACTAGTCACCACCGAAAAAGACATTCATTATTACCTCAGCAGCCCCTCTAGCTCCAAGTCTCAAATGTGGATCTTCTGTTAAAAATCTAGAAAAAGAAGATGACATGACGTTACACACAATAACCTGTCTTTTTCTCTATGGAGCCAAGATTCGATCTTGAATTTGTATGGTAACACAGAATCTGAATCGAACGTCCTTGGCATGTTCATTTACTTTGGAATGTTAGCAAAACATAGAGTTTACTCAAGAACATGAGCAGAAAAGAGTTGTTCATCAATGTTTTTATTGCACAACTGATGATGTTGGAAATTATCGTACTACGAAGCATATAATTAGAGAAAAGAGAAAGGATATCTCTTACCGGTCTATGATATCATGGGCTTCAGCACTAAGTTCTTCCGGTCCATGGGGCCATGGTATATTACGGTTGAGAATATTGTCAAATATTTGCTAGAACAAAGCAAAGAAAATGCAAACCAGTTGTTAAAAACCAAAATTAGATGTAGAGTACTTGTTATAGAAGCATAAGTAATTATTTCAAATATAAGTTTACAGGAGTAAAGAAGCCAATACAAAAACTGAATACGGTATTTGAAGACCAGCCCAAGTACAAATTTTAGTTTTTAAGACCTTGAGAAATATCTGTTAACTTACCAACTCATTAACAGGAAATAATGATGTGATTAGTCTGAGACTAATAGTCTCTCACCTGAGGATGTTCCGCATTGAAAGGTGGAATTCCCACAATGAGCTCAAACAAAATAATGCCAACAGACCACCAATCCGCAGTTGCAGCTGAAAATCAATGCAAGTATACATAAACTTTTTGCCGTCTTGGCATGTAATAAACGGAACAGCTATATCTGAAACTCAGTAGTCTAAAGTACTCAGCATACAAATATCATATAACCCTTCTACTAACACCAGATCAGTAATATATTTGTAGTAGCATATTTTTTTTTCTACTCAAATAACCAATCCCAGCCGGATACCAATCATTCTACTAAAAACACGGTTTTGAACAGAAGTTAAGCGGACACCACAATTATAACGTACCATGTCCTGTCCCTAAAAGAATTTCTGGTGCTAAGTAGTCAGGAGTACCCACAGCAGACCGTTTCTTGCGCCTTTCAAGCTGATGCTCGGACGTCGGTAATCGTGATTCCTCCTCATCAAGCAGAGACGTCCCAGGACCAGACAGATCATCTGTGCTGTTGATGAGACCAACTTTTGAGAGCCCAAAATCTGTCAACTGCTCAATAAACGAAAGAAACCATAAGATCTCAGTGACTCTGAGAATTCATTGCTTAGATTAGAACACAATCTCATAACCCTCAAATAGCAAAATAACAAAAGTATTCTGAGGGACTATAATGGCACCCATAAGCTCCCAAAAGATGGAAGAAGAGTTCTAACCACGGAAAAAGATACCTTAATATGACCATCATGCGCAATCAACAAGTTATCAGGCTTCAAATCACGGTGAACAACACCCTCGGAATGCAAATATTCCAAAGCAAGGACCTGACAGGGAAATTAATCATGGAATCACTTTCTAGAGATTCTATGGCATGAACTGTTAATAAAATAAACATGCAAAACTTACAACTTCGGCAATATATACACGGACAATATCTTCGTCTAAGCAACCTAAATTTCTCAACAACGAATACAGATCCCCTCCATTCAAATACTCCATCACCAGATACAGATTGTCACGACAAGTGAATGAATAGAAGAAACGAACCTGCTCAAAACAAAGTTTTGTTATAAGAAGCAATCTATCCAGAGAATATGCTTAAAAGGATAGACCTGCTCACCACAAAGGGATTGCGGACATTGATCAAAATATCACGTTCTGCAAGTATACTTTCAACAGCATTCTTGCGGATCATATCTGCCTTTTTCAGAACCTGACAAGCATCAAAACACAAGATTAGAGAAAACCCTACTACATATTTTACTAACCACGTCAGCCCACTACAAAAAGGTAGAATCTTTTGTAACAAAAGAAAAAAGAATCGAAAAGCGAACAAAAGCAAAGTATCTGTTACCTTGATTGCAAATAGATCTCCCGTTGTTCTTTTTTTAGCCAAAAACACTCTCCCAAAAGCTCCCCGACTTATTGGTTTTATGATCTCAAAATCATCTATGGATGTGCGGTCCCGCTGGTGTACTGGGCTGGTCCTCAAGCTCCGGACAACATCATCTTCCAACGGAGCATCTTCATCAATTACAGTGCTTGATAGGTCAACCTTTTCATCCTCCAGAAGCTCACATATCTGCAGATATTTCTCCCTATGTAATCAAGAAAATTCTACTTTTAACACGTCACGCAAAAAGTAGACCAAGGAAGAGGGGCTCAAGAAGATATCTCATAGTAAAAGTAGCATCAAGGAACTCACCGAATCAACTTTTCTATGCGCGTCCCAAAAGTTTCTACTGTAAGCGCATCAAACTTTCTGCGGTCTATGACAACCCTCAGATCTTCAAGACAAGAAAGTAAGAATGGACTTGACTGATCATCACCCGGTATGGCATCTGCTGCACATTTTGCAATGTCAGCAAGTTCACTAATCTGCGTCATTGGTTGTCAAGAGATAAAAGGTTTTTTATCAGGGGGTTATTTAATAACAAAAACAAGAAAACTTATGAAAATGGAGCACAACCATCACAAACCTGTGGAATATCATCGTGATCATGGAATGTACCCTTGCCTCCTAGAATCAATTCAATGGGATCAGGTCTAGGGGTTGGAATCGGGGATCTAGGAGTCATGCTACTGGCAGATGAAGTTGTCATGCCTTGATCAGACTTGGAACCAAAACGGGTTTTACATGACATTAAGGGTAAACCTCTCAGATCATCCATAAAAGTTATATTATCACTCTCCGGGAGACAGTCAAGCATGTCTTCTGACCCTCTTCGCGACCAATCACTCAACCTTGGGGAGGGAGCATCAGATTCTTCGGTCAAATTTGAATTGGACACTTTCATACCATCTGGGCTTTCCGCAGAAGCCAGACTGTCCTTATGCCGGAAGGTCTCTGCTATTTTGTCGAGAGTCCCAGCAACTGCCATCAGCCGCTCATCAACACTCAGTCCTTTTTGGTCATATTTATCAGCCAATGTACAAATTCTAGAGTGATCTTCAACATGGGTAGCAGGAACTTCCTCCTCGCAGATACGGCACATTATTGAACTTTCCTCCGAAATAACTGGCTGTTCCCCCCAGTAACCCCAAGAAATATTGTGTCGATGCTTGGGTGAACGTTCATGAGAATCTTTTGCTGGGGGGCAGCTGGGAACGGAAACAACTGTATCATCAACAGTTTGTCTATTTCTAACCACGCTTGGAGGTTCAACTTTGAGATCATTCTGCTCCGGTGATGCTGGCGCTTCTTTCACAATTTTCAGTGCTGGAGATGGAAGTTTCTTCCAGGAAGACTTTCTATCAATGTTTGCAGGAGATTCAGATTCCTTAAGAACATAATTTTCAGGAGGAACTGAGCATACACCAGCGTTCTCCTTCCACTCAAAACCACGCTGCTCCTGACTATAAGCTTTCTTGGTGGATGGTATCTTTAAAACCTTTGCAGCACCTGAACTCCTTCCCGCTCCGGAAGGAGGTATTTTCTCTACAGAATGCAAAACTCTTGACTGGCGTAATTGTACAACTTGCTCCTCTTCCCCCCAACTTTCCTTATGGAACTGTAGCAATCTTGTACATCTGGTAAGTATAAAAAGCATCCGAGTATGAAGCTGCTTGAGGACCCCTGGAGGAAGCTCTTGACGTCTATCATCTAAGTCCTGAACTATACCTTCACACTGAAGCCAGAAATCTCCAGGAGAAGTCATAGCACAACTGCGAGCCAAAATTAACAAGTCTTCAAATGTTTCCTCCCACTCAGGATGGCTTTCCGCATTTTTCTCAAGAATTCCCACCAGGTCTGCTGCAAATACTGCAAGGTCAGAGTTTACTTCTTCCTTTGCTTTATCAAATTTTGCCCGAATTAGAACCAATATTTCCTGGAAAATACAGATGATTAGATTCTACATAGACAAAAACACATAAGGGATTAATAGAGATAAGAGACTCTAGAATACCTCCACATTGTTCGACCTACGAGGCTTCCACAATGGAAAGGGCCGTACGCCTTTTGAGTTCAACTCATGAGAAAAGCTTTTGATGTCGCCAGGAAACCTCTTTCGAGGAGCACTGGTCATACGAAGTAAGGCTTGATAACGCGGTGATTCGGACTCTTTTGGATTTTCCCATTCATTTGAATTCTAAAACGATAAACGTCAAGTCACCAAGGTCACTTAAAAGTTAAAACTTATACGCATAGCACAAACTACTCAAAAATATAAACGTGATGGAGAATCGTGTACCTCTGGGGTGCAAAAGTCTGAATTTCTTAGAGGGCCAGAGCGTCTAGATGACACCTTGGAGCGACCTGCGAAGTACCATCATAAGCTAACTTGAAAATCAGCAGGTGACAGACAATATCTAGTTACAGTCCGAATAAGATGCTCTGAGGTGAAACGCTCCAGATGTTAACATGTAGATGCCCATCCCTTGAAACTAGCAATTCTATGATAATTCACAAGCAAACATACTCATAACAGAGAGGACCAGGACTAAACTATCGAGTATCAAACGAACACAAAGTCCCCATTATATTACCCGCATTCAACAAACTGCCAATGCGCTTTCATGTCTTAACTAAGTTCCCATTTAACATCAAAGCGACGGAAAAGATTGAGAAAGAACCGTCAGTTCTCCCACCAACCACCTCAAGATGTCAGTAGTATATGAGAACATACCCGTTCCTGATGAGGATGCTACATTCTGCAGTCGAGATCCTGATGCCGGCAAAGTAGGGCTGAGGCTCCTCGGTGGTCCAGCATCAGGAAGCATACTATCACGATCACTCTTATTGTCACTCGCTCGAGCACGACTCATGTTCTCGTCAAAGCCTAGCTTGCTAGTCCCAGCTTCCTTCTTCCGATTGCTACTACCAAAGCCAGAAGAAGCTGAACCCGAGGCCAAGCCCGAGTCCCCATCAGTAACCATCTTAGACAGTTTGCTCGTACATAACAGAGGCGGAGTTTCTCCATCATTCCTAAAATTAAATACCCTTTCCTGTAGCAACGGTCCAGATCTCGTCTTGATCCGATTCAAGCCCAGAGACGAGGCCATGATCGGAGAAACAAAAGCGGGTCCTTCCTTAGCATCCCGTGGCGGTGGTCCATCGGCTGATTTCTTCGCCTCAGAACTGGGAGACAAGTTCGATTTTCCGATAGAGTGTGGTTGAACTTGTTTGCCTTTCGGTGATTCATCTTTCTTCTTTACACCATCTTTAATCTGCGTCGTCTGCTTACAACCGATCCCGGAAAATCCAGCGGCGGGGCTTGGATTAGGGCTCAGGGTTTCCTCCTTGGAAGCTGATTTAGGCTTCTTCTTGTCTGATCGACTCGGTGAGTTGGAGCCGACGGATCTAGGACTGTTGGAACTATCGGGGCTCGAAGATCCAGATTTCTTCGAGGAGAAGAAGAGCTTGTTCTTGAATACCATTTTGGATTCCTCTTTAGTTCAAACCTAATCACTACAATCCAACTCCAGCTACCATTTCCACAGCTAGACTTCGAAAGAAAGTAGCTATCGCTCACACTCTCTGATCTGATTCTCTGCTTCCCTGTAGATCTCAGAGCTTGGTGAGTGAGGAAGCGACGAGGAAGAAGAAGAAGACGTGACTGTAGTAGATTTAGTCTCAAATGTTGCTTTAGTAAAATGACTAAATAAAGAAAAAAGGTCAAAACTGGTTTAAGACTTGATTTTGACTTTTTTTTATTAAACTTTTTTTTAAAACCTATAAACCAAAACTAATTATGTTCAATATATTGCCTGGTTGGGCCTAAGTTGACGTTTCTATCTTTAATTAAACATAAAGGTTCATCTTTATGTTGGTAATCTCTACCGTAAACCATGCGAAATTTGGCCAAATCTTCGGTGTTTTTTTAAATCTGCTTGAATCTAATTAGGACTTCATGGTCAATCTAAAACATTCTCTTACATACTCAAATTATTCAAAAAAAAGACATGGTCCAAAAAAGTTTTTCAACATGGTATGTATTATGAATATATTCTACTACTTGATGTGAATCAAACAAACATTTAGAACGATTTTAACTCCACCCCGTAATTCCATTGTCTCTCTCTTTCTATTGAGTTGTTGTCAATTGATAAAAGATATGTAGGACAAGGTACACTCTTGAAAAGACATTTAACAATGCAATCACGGTGGAGTTTATGCATATAATCTCGTGGCCTCACACAACCAAAAAGCTATATATTTAGATGAGGCAGTACAGTGCTAACTTTCTTCATCTTAGCTCTTTCAAGGCACGCGGTGCTAGAATTCTCTAGGGCGATCTTTTCTCGAATATCTAGAAACCTCTTCCGAAGGTAGATCCAAACTTCTCCAGCCACTTCCTTCCTCTCGTGAAGGCTATTACACTGTCTTGTGTCCACTTTGTTGTGTCGTGCAGTACAATTTCGTCGTGTCTCGTCGTGTTTCACCTGCTTTCGTCGTCTATCGTTCTCCTGCTTCGCCTACTCTAGTTAGACTTTCTGATCCACACCTTCGACACCCCTCTCACCCTCTTGTACCTTTTTAGTGGCAATGGCCAAACGTTACACAAGCGAAGAGAAGGGCAAGGAGATTGTCACTTCGAGTAGATGGGTACATGAGACTACGATCCGGCTCCCCCTGGTGGAAAACAACGATCTCATAAGGGAGAACATGCTAACCCTAATTAGGCGCATAACAAATCCTGAGATCCAACGCCCAAAAGTAGTAATAAACTTCATGCTTCAACTCTGGGGTCACAAAGGACGTATCAAATGCTGAGAACTAGATCGAGAACAGTTCAATCTTAAGTTTGATTCTGAAGATGATATCAGTTCTGTGCTCCGCAAGGATGCATTCCACTACAAGAAGTGGATGTTTGTTATTTAGCGTTGGGAACCTATCATCTCAGATAGCTCGCCCAATTATATAACTTTATGGATCACCATCCACGACCTCCCTATTCGCTACTATTAAGCGGACATCATTAAGACTATAAGACAAGAACTGAGGACTTTCTTGGACACTGATATGAAGGAAGATCGGGTCAAGGTCCATATCAATGCCCTCTGACCTCCAGATGAAAAAACACTTTAATTTTCTCACGAAGGAAGAAGTCACCATAGAATTCGAGTATGAAAACTCGAAAAACACAACTTCTCCTGCAACTCCCTCCACCGTGAGAAGAAGGATTATCTTACTCGCCACGACCTTGACCAAAGATCGCAAGGTATCAGCCAAAGGAACACATTATCCCGCTTGGAGATTATGAGAGAGGAAAGACATGGTGATCATCGCCTTGGCTCTCACTCTCGAGACCAAAGCTTGACCCCACCGAGAACCTCTCCAGCTAGGGACCATAGATTCCCAAGGAATTAATCTAATTATCCCACAGGCAGATCCCGTGACCCCCACGGGAATAGGTAGCACAACTATCGCCCTCCTACATTGCCTCCCTCTGGACATCGAAGCGATACGCAAAGACAAGTGTCCCTTCAAATTTGACTCGTCTAAATCTCCCTAATCTATACGCATATAAGGCTTCTCTTGCACCTTTGGACCCGCCTACCTCGCCACTGAACCATCATGTAAACCGTGACATAACCTCACACACTGCTAGCTCTAGTAGTGAAAAATAGAGACCCTTAGCAAAGGATCGTTCTCTGCCTCAATCAAAGCAAAAACGTCTGGCGTTTGAACGTCTATCCTCTGAGTCCCAATTGATGGATAAAACTTTAAAGTCGGGATGGAAGGTTCAAATAAATCTCCATATCTTCTATGAGGACCTTAAGGGGTGGAAGTTCATTACGATCATGGGACAATGAAAAAATTAGCTCTGGTAGTCTCCTCTTCCCTTACGATTATGACGCTAGGAATACCCATCACCAAAGTTTGTAGAAAGTTTTGAAGAGAAGAGTTTCACTCTGAATCCACAGTTCAAGACCGTCCCATGCCGACATCAGGTTCTCTACCTGTGAAGTTTTGGCTTGGACCAGCAACGGCTCCACCTCCCTAAGGCACTAAGAAAGCTGTTATAAGAAGAGGGTAGTTGCAAAAGTTGGCGAAGAAGAAGGTCCCAATCAATTTGGTTCCAGGTGGTGCTTCAAAAAAGAGAAACGCTCTCCGCATCAATGCATCTCCAAGGAAGAAGACTTGTTCTGCTAAATGATCTCTCTCATTATTTAGCAAATGTACCTCACCATGAGGATCCTCTATCTTTAGCTCATATAGCTACTTCATCTAAGGTGTCTCTCCCTTATACTTGTAAGGGTGTGATGGTTGTCCAAAACTATCCCTTTCTCAATGATTACATCCATTTGGAACTGTCAGAGTCTTGAAAACTCCTTGACAGTTCGACGCCTAAGGGATTTGAGATTGAAACTCTTCTCGGATTTAATGTTTGTAATGGAGACAAAAAAAACCCAAGATGACTACGTACTAAAAGTTTTCCAATGGATGGGGTATGCATATCACTTTATTGTCTCACGGATGGGCATTAGAAAAAGGGTTGGCACTATTTTGGTAGGATGGGTTTGACTTGGAGGTTCTATCCTCATCACCAAACTACATTGATACAAAATCACATACCATAAGCTCTCCTTCTTCCTCACCTTCGTATATGGAGCCCCTAAGAAGGAAAATCGACTTGCGGTGTGGAATGTTATTACGACTCTAGCCTCCTCACGTGATCAATCTTAACTCCTTATAGGCGATTTTAATGATATCCTTGATCACATAGAGAAAAGAGGAGGACCCATGCACCATGAGGGTTCCTTCATAGATTTCTGATCCTTTGTATCGCAAAACGACATTTGGAATGTCTCACATTCTGGTAATCCACTCTTTGGGCGGGGAATGAGCCATGATTACATTGTCCATGCACGACTAGATAAATCTTGATCTAATAATGCATGGCTGGAGATTTTCCCTCCAGGCCGTTTAGAGTATCTTAGATTTGAGGGTTAAACCATCGCCCTGTAATCACTTACCTTGATGAATCACTTCTCAAACATCAGAGTATCTTTCGGTTTGACAACCGATTGTGCGCTAAAGAGGAGATATTCGACTTGGTATTCAACCATTTGGACAGAGGAGGGTGAAGCTAACGTTAAGAAAATGAAATCATGTTGGACTGCAATTATTAAATGGGCCAAAGAACATAACTTGAATAGCGCAAAGCTCATCTCCGAAATCCAAACAACTCTCGACCAAGCTATCTTCGACCCAGTACCTGATACAATAAGAATCACTCCTTTGACAACGACTCTTGAGAAGACCTACAAAGACGAAGAAGCTTTCTGAAAACAACGGAGTCGTATTCAATAGTTTCATAGTAGAGATAAAAACACTGGTTTCTTCCATGCCACAACTAAAAACCATCGTACTTGCAACTGTTTCATGGTTATAGAGGATGAAACTAGTCGAGCCTTCCATAAAGAACCAAAAATAACAAGTGTTATATCTCAATACTATCATAAGCTCTTCTCTTCGGAACCAGGCAGAGATTTCAAAGTGGTCGAAAACGCTCTTAGTTATCGGCGGCCTAAAATTGATCTTTCCATTCAGATGCTTTTTGACAAGGAAATTCAAGAGGTGGTGTTCTCGATCCACTCCGAAAAAACTCATGGCTCGGTGGATTTTCGACGGGATTTTTCCACTCATATTGGTCAATAATAGGCGACGATATTGCGAGTGAATTCTGCAAGTTCTTGAGATCAAGTTCGTTTCCACTCTGTATGAACGACACCTACGTCAGACTTATACCAAAGATAGCCACTCCAAGGAAATTTGCCGATTATCAACTCATAACGCTCTGTAACATATTGTATAAGACCGTGACTAAGATTTTAACAAAACATTTCCAGCCAATCCTTCTGGGTATCATCTCAGAAAACCAATCGGCTTTCATCCTGGGCCGCGCGATCTCGAACAATGTACTCATTACCCATGAGATTCTCCAGTTCCTAAAAATCTTAAAAGTTGAAAAGTAGAGAGCTATGGCAGTGAAAATTGATATAAGCAAGACATATGACAAAATGGAATGAGATTTTCTTCATGCGGTTCTTTGCCGACTCAACTTCCATGACATATGGATTGGTTGGATTATGAGTTGTGTCTCATCAGTTTCATATACCTTCTTGATCAATATGATGCCTCAGGGACATGTTCTACCCTCCCGGGGATTACGATAGGGAGACTCACTCTCTTCAAATCTCTTTATCTTCTGCATGGAAGTACTCTCGGGACTTTGAAAGAAAGCCCAGAACTCCGGCCTACATCCGAGAATTCGAGTAGCCCAAAATAGCCCTCTGTTGAATCACCTCCTCTTTGCAGATGACACGATGATTTTTTGTAAGTCAGATAACAATAGTGTTTATGAGTTGAAGAGCATTATCAAAGCCTACAACCGCGCCTCAGACAGTCCATCAATGTCAACAAGTCCTCAATCTCTTTCGCATCCAAAACCACGATGGCGAGGCGAAGTAGAGTTAGCAACATATTACAGATTCACCACAAGGGGGAACCGGTACTTGGGCCTCCAAGAATATTTTGGACGTAGGAAAAGAGATATGTTTACATCCATTCTTGACTGATCCAATAGAATGTGCATGGATGGGCTTCGCATTTCCTATTCTTAGTGGGTGAGGAGGTCATGCTTAAATCCACATTGTCCTCGATTCCGTCCTATACGATGTCGTGCTTTAAGCTATGTCTATCACTTTGGAATCGTATTCAATCCATCCTTACACGCTTTTCTGGGATGATAAACCAGACAAGCAGAAAATGAGTTGGGTATCTTGGGAGAAACTCTTTGCCCCTACAAAAA
The DNA here is from genome assembly GCA_900406275.1 of Anastatica hierochuntica. Lineage (NCBI taxonomy): Eukaryota > Viridiplantae > Streptophyta > Magnoliopsida > Brassicales > Brassicaceae > Anastatica > Anastatica hierochuntica. The sequence continues at coordinate 30,450 of OVAN01000863.1, read as the reverse complement.
CTGGTGGTTTGGATTTTTGTGACGTGGAAGCTTTTAACGACGCTCTTCTTGCGAAACTAAGATGGCGAATTTTAAATGCCCATCGACCTTAGTATCAAGGGTGCTCTCGCGCAAATACTTCCCCAACTCCTCTTTCCTTGAGACTAAGACTACCTTTAGGCCATCTCATTGCTGTAGGGGAATCCTAGTTGGTAGAGACCTCCTCACCCAAGGCTTTGACTAGCTAATTGGAAATGGTGAAACTATTCGGGTCTGGGAGGATCCCTGGCTCGCCATGGACCAACCTCTCTGCCTCTTTGGTCTTCTAAGCGATAACAATAAGGATCTTCGGGTTTGTGATCTTATTGATCACCACATAAGGCAACGGAATATTCGAGCCACTCGAGATCATGTCCCAGCTTATAAGCAGCTCATTTGTAAGGTACCGATCAGACCTGCGACCAAATCTGACAGCTTGGCTTGGCTTTTGGTTAAGAAAGGTTGCTTCTTTATTCACTCTGGTTATGAACTTTTGATGTTACAAGCTGTCCTAGCTCACCATCGCTAGTTTTTTGGCAAAGGAATGTATGGAAGGCGAGAACCCAACCTAAGATTAAATCCTTCCTCTGGAAGGCTAAAGGTGGTGCCCTTCTGGTGGGTGAGCTGCTGAACCATCGGGAAATCACCGCCACTCTACTATGCCCACGTTGTGGAGCTCCAGAGAGTATGGACCATGTTCTGCTAAGCTGCCCCTTTTCTCAACGCTGCTGGGATCTGACTCATGTTTTAGTCCCACGTTGTCCGACCTCTCCATCTCTGTTTATGTTCCTTGCAAAAGCAAGAAGATTCAAGAACCTTCCTCCCACTGGACTAAACTCTGCTAATATTTATGCATGGATTATGTGGTTGCAAAAGGAGGAAGTAGTCGGAAAAGCTATTAAAGCAGTGCACACTTGGAAAGCAGCTCAAGCTCTTCTACCACGACCAAGAAGCCCCTCTCTTCCTCAGCCACCCGATACAGATAATCTCCAAGGTAAACTTTATTTTGTGGATGCTTCTTGGATCTCTGCTTCTTTGGCAAGTGGTATAGGATGTACTTACCGCTCCAATGCAGATAGTGACTTAGGGATTTTCTCGGCAACATGTGCGAATGTTACCTCAGCCTTATAGGCAGAAGCAAAGGCAATCAAGGCTGCTTTGACTATGGCTTTTAATCTCGGCTATGATCGCCTCCCTTTCCTTTCAGACTCACAGTCTAATTCGAATAATCAAAATGATGGAAGACCATGTAGAGTTGTATATTGTATTCTCTGAGATAGCTGAATTTTCTCTTTCGTTTTATAATCTTGCTTTTGACTTTATTCCTCGTTCTGTCAATTCCTTGGCCGACACACTAGCTAAAAGAGTTGTATGCTTCATCTCTTGTACTGCTCTGATGCAGATTTAATAAATGAAAAATCTTTCTGACAAAAAAGCTCTTTCAAGACACAACGTAACAACTCATGAGGCAAATGCCATAAACATGAAGGCAAAAGAGCCTCCAACTAACCCTTGAAAATCTCGAATGCTCTCAAAGTACGAGAGAGAATAAGCTATCTAAAGATATATTCAACCACCAAACCTAAATATCATTTTTGCAAGTAGGGTATTCAAATCAATGATCCAAAGCTAGTTAGATATGCCCCTATTACCATTTATATCCCCTAATTTTTTTCATTGTTGATTCTATTATCATCATAACCTTTCACATCATACTATTTGTTTTAATTAAAATAAATTAGATTAAATATGTTCACTTTGGTTTAGGTTTGGCTTTTGTTGGTGAGGAAGTTTTCATTGTTGCGCCAAATTCTTGCTTACTATTTTTTGTCTGTTTAATATTAGTTTGCGTAGAAATTCGATTCTACAACTAAATCTACTTTAGCTTATTTGTGATTTTATGAAAATCCTTGAGTTTAATTGTTTTTTGGTCATCTAATCAATATTGAAATAAACTCCAAAGTTTACAAAAAGAAATTAGAATGATGACACAGACAATGCAAAACAGAGAGAAACAAAGAGAGAGAGAGAGAGAGAGAGAGAGAAACATAGCTAAAATGAAGAGACAAACGACAGGATGATATTAAGTTGAATTTAGCCAGAGCAAAAGCCATACATTACTATTAAGATTTAAACCGAGGTTCATCCTTCTCCAGAAATGGCTACAACCAATTAGGAGGACTCAATGCAATGTAAGAACGCCATCGATCTTCTGAAGTGACACTTTGCGCAATCAATGCGCACAACAGTTTGACACATTACTCTCATTTTCGAGTCTACAGCTGGTAAACAAATAACAAGAAGAATCTATTTCCTGTGAGTATCCCTTGTAGGTTGGCCAATCCAAAGGACGCGTTAAACAACCATCCAGGTTCGAAGCTTCCAAAGCAGAAACCACACGTCCAAATCGATGCCATTTCATGCAATCTATAACCCATAGGAGAGTTTTGTGTTTCGCATCAACAAGATCATCGACGAAACTAAAAATCCTATGACTATGTAATAACACTTTACCATTATGATCCCGAGCTATCCATGAACTGCCAAGCATCCTCTTTTCTTTTGACTATGAACACCCCCACATTATACTTAATCCATTCGCTTGGAGGAGGGTTCCAAAAAGAGATATTCAGAGCATTAGAGCTGGAAAAATTTTCTGTGAGTTCTCCTTCCTCATGTTGAGCATTGAACCATTCAATAGAATCATCCCAAAACTTATTGATGGTTACTCTGGAATCAAACTGTAACCCTTCAAACAATAACTTGTTTCTATTTTTCCAAAGGATCCAAGGGAAAAGGAACCTTATCTCTAATGGCACAGAGAATGCTTTTTTGACGTCAAGAAGGTTTTGTAGTTTTGCATAAATTGATGAGCTGAAGCCAACCGTAGGTAGAGGAAAACGACTTAGCGCCCATATTTGTTGAGCCTTCGAGCAGGTAAACAAGATATGGTTCATAGTTTCAACTTCAGAACCACAAACCTGACATCGAGAATCCACTTGTAAACTCTGTTAATGAGAGAGGCAACCACTACAAGAGCCCCATATCAAGTTCCATATCAAGTTCTGATCTTTGGCTCCATATCAAGTTCCCAGATTTGCTCTTTATGAGGATTTAGAGATGGTCTGACCTCAACTTCACATAACAAATCAGGTTTATTAACCCTGCAATTCAACCAATTCCCGTACTTGACAGAGTAACATCCACTTCTGTTATTTAACCAACACCAAGAATCTTCTTGGACAAAGGTCGGCTTCATTCAAAGGATACTAGAGATATCAGATGGGAAAAAGTATTCTTCTGTTTTTGCTCGATCCCATGAACGTGTTTAAGGATTAAGAAGTTCGCTTACCCTCATTTCCAGGTCGATGATTAAAGGTTTGATCAGAGGGCGTCACATACTTCCATCAAAAATCCAAGGCTCAGTCCAAACCCAAGTGGGAGAGCCATTAATAATCAATCTCCTCAAACCTTGAAGCGCAAATGAGCGACCATGGAGAAGACTTCTCCATGCAAAAGAAAGCCTCTTGCTGATACTAGTCTGAAGAATGGTAGAATTCTCATAGTATCAACATTTCGAAATGCAAGCAAAGAGATTATCTGGTTCATTAAGAGCACACCAAGCTTTTTTTGCTAAGAGTGCTTGATTGAATAATTCAATATCGCGGAAACTCAATCCACCATCCTTCTTCGGAAGACAGTTTTTTTCCAATTAATCCAATGCATCTTATGTTTGTCCTCCTCCGTGCTCCACCAAAATTGAGAAATGGCACTAGTCAGATTATCACAACAGATTTTCGGCACCCTAAAAACAAACATTGTATAAACTGGCATCGATAATGCCATTGATTTTATTAAGATCTCCTTTCCTCCTTGAGATAACATACGACTAGACCATCCCGAAAACCTCGATTACAACTGTTCCTGGACATAACTAAGCAGGTGAACCTTTGAGCCACTAAAAACTTCAGGCAGTCTCAGATAGGAACATGCGCCTCCCTCAGATAAAATGTGAACCGTTGTTTGAATACTTGCTTTGATTGAAGGATCAATATGCTTACCGAAGGTGATAAATGATTTTGATGTATTAATAGCTTGTCCATATGCTTGTTCATACTTAGTCAGAATAGACCGAAGTGCCTGACCTTGAGCTAATATAGCCTTGCAAAGAAAAAGACTATCATCGGCGAATAAAGATGGCGAATCGATGGACCAGAAGACGAGAATTGAATCCCTTGTATCACTCCTTCCTGTTTAGCCTTGTTAAGCAAATGGATAAGACCCTCGGTACATAACACAAAGAGAAGCGGAGACAAAGGGTCACCTTGCCGTAAACCACGCTCCGGTGAAACTGACTATGAGATAGACTGTTAATGAGCATCGAATAATGCACCGATTTAACGCAAAACATAACCCATTGTATCCATTACGACTGAAAACCAATAGCAGTAAGAAAATTCTCAAGATAAACCCATTCAATCCTATCATACGCCTTAGTCATATCTGTTTTGACCGCCATAAACTCCAAGGGTACCCTATCATGTGTTCTCAAACTATGAATAAGCTCATGAGCAATGATGATGTTATCGGAGATCAACCGTTTTTCCACAAAGGTAAATTGAGTTTGTGAGATGATTAGTGGCATTAAAGGCTTTAAATGAGCAACCAAGACCTTAGAGACAATCTTATAAAGGACCGAACATATGCTAATCGGTCTAAGATTATTCATAAGAATGAATACATCCTTCTTTGGGATAAGGTATATGAGTGTATGATTCTAATCCGAAAGGAATGTACCATTAGTGAAGAAATCAATCACTTCGTTGGAAACTTTGTCACCAATAATATCCAAAAACTTCTTAAAGAAACAAGCATTCTTACCATCACTACTTGGAGCGCTTGACAGGTTAATCGAGAAGACAGCATGCCTGATTTCATCTCTCCTCACTGAGCTTAAAGCTGATCATTCATAACATGAGTAATCTTCTGAGGAAAACCATGGAAGAAATCAGTTAAGTTGTAGGAGGAACAAGAACGAAACAAGTCATTAAAATACAATATTGCAATATCTCCTTTCTCTTTCTCTAAAAAGGATAATCAACCATGAGCATCAGATAGTTTCTTAATTCTATTGCGAACTCTGTTCATCTTAACAACATTATGAAAGAACCACAAATTCTTATCAATGGATTTCAGCCATTTTTCCGGCTCTGATTTCGCCAATAACTTTCTTCATCACCATAAGCTGCAGCCAACTCTTTTTTTAGAGTAGAGAGATTCTGGAAGCATGGAAAGCGAGAGGAAATCTCAATCTCAATTGCAACTGTAAGATGTTGAATACGATTTCGAGAATTGGATGAGTTTGACTTCTTCCAGAGACTAAGACTCTTCCTACAATCATGAATACGACGTAAATACATCTATGTTATTCCTCACTCCACCACGATTCCAAGCTGAAGCGATTGTCTCAGTGACATCCTTTTTATCGACCAATCTATGATCAAACCGGAATTAACCTCGAAAACCAATGTGTGGCTCTAACATATTTAGCAAGACATGACGATGATCCGAACCTCTTGGTTCTAGAAAAGTCTGATGAGCCTTAGGGAAGTGGTCACACCAGAGCTTGTTTCCAAAAGCACGATCAAGTTTGCATTGAATCAAATGCTTACGTCTCATACCAGCCCAAGTAAAACCATTCCCATTGCCTAGAAGCTCAATTATATCACATACATCCAACATCTCTCTGAAGTCCTTAAAAGTGGAATCACTTCTTCGTGGACCACCCAATTTTTCTCCGTTATGGATAATTTCGTTGAAGTCTCCAATCATACACCAATGATCTGTGTGAGCCACACCAATCCATATTAAGCGTTCCCAAATAAGATAACGTAAACCAGTTTCCAGAACCCAATATATACAAGAAAAGTAGAACGAGAAGTCATCAAACTGAACATGAGCATTTATTATATTCTTATTGACAAACTTGAAGTCCAGCTAACATTGTTCTTCCAAAAAAGAGCTAAACCACCACTTAGACCAATCAAATCCACTGTAATTACATGATCATAACTGAACCAAACTTGCAAATCTAACAAAACATCTCTTTGATTTTTTCTCTCCATCACAAACAGTATCTCATGAGAGTACATTTTACGTAGCTCCCTAAGTTGTTGAACTATTAGGTATTGGCCCAAACCTTGACAGTTCTAGCTTACTATCTTCATTTTTAGCTCGGCCGCTCCTTAATCGGAGGAATCTTTACTATTCTGCGACGAGTGTTCTTAAACAGAAGGGCCTCATCGATTACCCTTTCTATTTGTAAGTGACCACTGAAGGAACTTTCTTTTGATTACTGTCCATCTGGTTTATAGAAATTTGCTTAACATATGCCTTTCGCTTTTCCTTTGAAGGGCGATTACGTCTCTTAGAAAGAACATGGAGCTTCTCGGAAGAGTTGGTCTCATGCGACCTAATTGTAAAAACCGTAGGAGCAACTCGATCATAGGAGAGTTCCATCGTAGACTCAATCTTTTGCTGCATTGTAATCAACATATCATAAGGATTATTAGCAATCTTTGCTGCATTAAAATCATCTCCTTGCAGCTTGTACCCTGAGGCTTGAGATGACCTAAAGTGATCCTTCATTTTATAGTTGAAGATTAAACCTTTTATCAACCACTTGATGGAAGATCCTTCTTAGCTTCAGAAACTGTACTTTGAATACGAAGAATCCTTGCATGGCGTTTAGTTGTATCATTAATCATCAAGTATTTTTTTTATTTCTTGAAGAACTTCTGGAGCTATTCGCCTCTGCCTTGCTATCGGATCGATTCCAACTTGCTCCCAGATAATAATCAGCTCAACGGATCCTTTTCCACCAGAACATATGTCTTAACACTACTCTAAGAATGTTTTGGAGACTTCAAACCCGTTGCTAGCTTCTGGTTTTGAAGAAACAGATGAAAAGACTCCCGAGCGTCCGTTAATCTTTGGCAAATATAGTACCCGCTTTTGTACTCGTTCGAAATCAAACAACAACTTCACAGAATCACCAAAGCTAAGGGTAATAATTTGGGATCGGCGAACAGGTTTAGAAACATCAAACCAAACCTTTACCCGCACATAATCTTTGATTTGACTTCTAGACGGGTCAAAGAAAACCTCAATGACCTGACCTGCAAACTCTCCAAATGTTGTGAGTGATGCTTCCTGTAGTAATCCACCAGAATGTTACGGATTTGTACCCAAACCGGCATTTGCTGCAAATAATTCTCAGGAGGGGATTCATACCACCAATCAATAACAATCGACCATTCGTTATATCCTCTTTGTACTTGAAGATAAATTGGAATCGATCATCGGTTAATGCCACACTTTGAACACGGTCATTAATTTTGAATTTCTGCGGTATATCCCGAATGAGATCTTCCATTGGCTAAAAAGGAGGATTCAGAGTGCGTCCAATGATGCTCATGAGGTTTCTTTCACAAGATAAGAACCCTGGGCGATCGGACATCACGAAAGGGATCACCTCTCCGGCAAGAGACTATGCTCGAAGAGCTTTTTCAGCAGCAGGATCCATAGGTAGACAATGAGAAACTTGAAGCAGAGAAAGAGAAGAAGAAACGAGTGAGAATGAGAAGAGAAAAACCAACAGATCCTGGAAAGAATGAAGAAGCAACACTATTCCCAGAAAAACAGTTAGCTGAAAACTGCCACTCAAAACACGATTACAAAGAGGAAAACCGCTTCAATCTTCAAACAAAACATTTTTTTTGCAACAAATATCTTTAACATTCAAAAGCAAAAGTCTCTAAATGATAGAGGGTCCTAAGCCCACTAAAGGGGAATCAAAAGAGTAGAGTTTAGTTGTTAAAGATTAATATTTTTGTGATTCGTTTCTGAAAAATACAATTCAAAAATATTGTAAGTAGAATCTTATTTGTCAAAATTAAAATTCTTCATCAATAAAAAGTGAAAGTAAGATCATTCATGTTGGTCCAGTACCCAAATATTGCAAAAATAGATGTTAACGTGAATTGCATAAAATCGTAGTCCTTTCCTTTGTATAGTAATGTAACAACCCATAAGAAAACTAGGTTGACATCCTATTTTTATAAACAACCTTGAACATAAGCAGTTAGATATTGTTGCCTTTCTTTTTCTTTTTAATATTGGATCTATTTGTTTGTGTATCTCAATACCGTGTCTAGATATTACGTCCAGACGAATTAACTAGACGCGACATCCAGATGCAATTCATTTCTATTTTTAAATTCTACACCAAGAAAATGCATCTAGATGCGATTATGTTCATTTGTGTATATGTACCTATCATTCAGATATATCCAATTTTGAAAAACGATAATTTGCATTTTTGCAGAAAACAATATTCACAATTTTATAGAGAATAATATTCGCGAATAAATGATATGTGCGGTTTTTGCAGTTTATTGATTTTTGCAAAAAACTGAAAATGATACACAAGGTTTTTGCGGTTTACAGATTTTTTTTTTGCAGTTTGACGAAAAACATTTTTTTTACAAACAATATTCACGATTTTTAAAGTTTTTACTGTTTTTATCCTTTTTTTGGTAGATTTCAAGAGTTTTGCGAAAATAATTATTTACGAAAAATGGTAATCACGGTTTTCCTAATTTTGCAGGTTTTTGGGTTTTACAATTTTGCGAAAAACAGTTATTTACGAAAAATTGGTAATCACAATTTTCACGGTTTTGCATATTTTTGAAGTTTTGTGAATTTTACAATTTGTTTTCGTTTTACAGTTTGACGGTCTTTCGTGGGTTTCACGGTTTTTTACAGGTTTTTTTGTTTGTACAGCTTTTGTTGTTTTACGGTTTTGCGGTTTTGCGAATTTCAAGATTTTTTGTTGTTTTGCGGTTTTTACAGTTTTTTACGGTTTTATAGTTTTTCTAGTTTATTGGTTTTAGTGGTTTGTGATTTTACATTTTATTGCGATTTTTGGTTGTTTTACGGTTTTTTGTGGGTTTGTGGTTTTTGTGGTTTTACGGTTTTTTACGGTTTTGCGGGTTTTTCGGTTTTTTGCTTTTACAGTTTTTCTATTTTTGCGGTTTTACGGTTCTTTGATATTTTTTAGGAGTTTTACGGTTTTTTGCGTATTTACAGTTTTTTTCAGGTTTACGATTTTTTTTGCGGTTTTTCGGATTCTAGTTTTTCTGTGATTTCACGTTTTTTTTTTCAGTTTACATTTTTTGCGGCTCTACGGTTTTTGCATGTTTTGTGGTTTTAAGATTTTTTGTGATTTTGTGGATTTGTGATTTTGAGGTTTTTAGATTTTTATGGTTTTTGTTGCGGTTTTTGCAAAATGCGTTGTTTTGAATGTCTTTTAAAATTTTTATAATCTTAGGCGCACTTTGATCGTCCAAACGCTAATTTCAAGTGCGTCCGAAATTTCAGTTATTTTGGATGTGTTTTATCGTGCATCCAATTTTTTCATCCAGACGCGCTGCTAATTAAAGAAAAACGAATTACATCGAGATGTTGCATCTAGATGAGAAAACGAACAACCCCACTGTATTTTCCAGAGTGTATAAATATTTTCATATTATAGTTGTCTGTAAAGTATTGAAAGTTTAATTCGATTTTCATTGTTGGAGTTAAATATTAAAAACCTTTCATTTTCTCTCCTTTCGAGTAAAGTTCATCCTATCCACCTCTTTTTGTTTGCATCGTTTTCAGTGGCCACCGCTCCTTTTACCGTTGCCTAATTCCATTTCAACTCTACTCTTTGTGAACCTACTTTATCTCCTTATTTGTTTCCTCTCTTTAATTTTCTCACGACTTTGCTCCAGTGAATCTAATTTGGTTTCTGTGGTCGTCCACAGCTATCCTACAGAGGCAACGAGAAGGCGGAGGGGAAATGGAATCATTTGTTGATGGTGGTTTCGATTTGTCATTGGCCATATCTGGTGGGATACCGCGCTTTCAGGTAGCATGAAGAGTCAGTGGAGCATAACTGTCTCTTCCGACTATTCCACTTGCCTCGATCCTATAGTCTTTGGCTTGCTCTCTTCGAAGGATCTCGTAGAACATCTCCTCTCAGACACATATCTGATGTGAAAAGTGGTGCAATGGTATGCTGCCGAGATCTTCTCCGTTTCAGCCTTCAAATCAATAAAGCAAGGTGAGTTCTTTGTCGGAGTTTCATTTTTTCCTCCTTTGCATATTGGAGAATACTCAGGGTTGGAGAGTTGCTAAAACATCTCATCCAAACTACCTAAGTTAACAAAAAGCTAGCACCGCCTCTCGCATGTTCGTGAGGAGCATTGTGCTCTTCCTGCTCTCAATTTTGTGAAAAGAAGCCAATCGGTTGTTTTTATTTCTGCTTGGCCAAAGCTGGCTATCCTGAATTTACTCTAAGCTGACCTTGCATGCATGAGTTGTCAAATGTGCCGTTAAATTACAACATGTTCATCCTGGGATTTCACTCACCTTTTGCTCTACTGTCAAAAAAGGAACTGTGGTTAGCATTTCACAGACAATTACGTTAAGGGCTTCGAAATGGGTATTGTTGCAGAGATAGTTTCACTTGGTTATAGGCCGAAGCTGGGACACCTAATTGCCTTCTCTTGTTTTCCCAAGCTCGCCACCTTAGGTTCTTCTCTGTGTTACCTATTCCAATGGTTGTCGTTGTTCGTTTATGTCTTCCTGACAATTCGAGACTAATTGTGACTTACCCATGAATAATTTGTTGTATGATATTCCATGTTACTTAGCTTAAACTCTTTATCTTAGAATTGGACTTGTTTTGTGAACTTAAGTGTCTTTTTAACTTTTTTGAGGTCATAGGATTAAACTTGTTTGGTAAACCATTAAGATCCAAATATTTCTTGCATGATCGTGTTGATTATTAACTAAATGATATTTACTTTTTTATAAAAAAAATAATTTACGTTTAAAATGGAGCATATGTAAAGTAAAAGATACGTTTGGCATCTTTCAATCTTCTTTGGAGGTCCACCTCTTCTAATCTAATCTACTATTCAGAATGTTATGTAGTATTTTATTATTAACGAATATTTAATTTTAATATTAAACCACTGGAGAGAATGATTTGTGATACATATCTCCCGAAACAACGATATTTTTTCAGTTGGTTAGAGATCGTCAAAATTTTGTGTTGTATCTATTTTTAAATATATTTGTTGTAATGCTATGAATCTTTGTTAGTGGGTTGATAAGGATCGACCGATCTGGGTATCAAGGATCAGTCGATCAGTGTCTTTAGACAAAGAGACTGTTTTGGGCAGAAGTATTATCACATCTATTATCATGTCAATTACTGTGATTGTTGTAACCTAGTATCATTGAAGTAGCACTATATATTCGTTGTACAAACTTTTACAGGAATAATAAGAATCATCTTTTATATGGTATCAGAGCCACCAAAAAATATCTAAAAACCTAGTTTTTAAAAATTCTCTCTTCGAGCCGTCATGTCCTTCGAGAACACATCTCCAACCATCATCTCTGAAACCATCACCACAAATACTCAAACACTTCTCAGTATCAATATGACAAATGTCTCCAAACTCACTCTTACCAATTTCTTGATGTGGAGTCTACAAATTCATGCCTTTATGGATAATTATGCCTTAGCAGGTCACTTAGATGGATCTACCCCTGTTCCATCAGAGAAAATCTCCATAGACGGTCAGATCTCCGACAATCTTGCATATACTCTCTGGAAACACCAAGATCATCTTATTTACAGTGCACTTATTGTTAGTATTCCGTGCAACAACAACTAATCAAGTCTAGACTATGTTGTCTTCAACATATGAAAATCCAAGTAAGGGTCACGTTAAGCAGTTGAAGAATCAACTCAAAAACTGGAAAAAAGAGAATAAAACTATTGATGCTTACCTTCAAGGACATATGAATCGACTTGATCAACTTGCTATCCTTGGCAAACTAGTGGAACATAAAGATCAGATTGTTTTGATTTTAGTGGGTCTCCCTGTTGAATACAAGACTGTTATTGATCAGGTTGAAAGTCGAGACACACAGCCCACCATCACAAAGCTTCATGAGCGGGTCCTGAATCACAAGGCCAAATTGCTCGCCAACTCTGCTTCTCTACAACCTGTGTTTCCAGTCTCTGCCAATGTCGTTCAACAACGCAACACCCATCAGAAATACCGTAACAAGACAAACCACAACAACAACAACACAACAGGAGTTAGACACAACAACAATTTGAACTGGCAGCCAAAATATCAACACAACAAATAGGAAACACGGGCTCTGAGACCCTACCTGGGCCGATGTCAATTCTGTAATGTTCAAGGACATAGTTCCAAACGCTCTCCACAGTTCAAAGTCTTCAGTAAACTCAATACCAGTCACTGGTGAGTCTGTTTACACCATGGAAACCATGTGCGATCAGGGCTGTGGTGTCTTCTTACCCAACAAATAATTGGCTGCTCGATAGTGATGCTACACACTACATCACGTAGGATCTCAATAATCTGTCATTACATCACCCTTACAACGGTGGCGAAGACGTGATGGTTGTAGATGGCACTGGTCTTCCCATCACTCATACGGGTTCAACAATCTTTTTTCTCATCACCGTCCTTTGATATTAGATAAAGTTTTAAGTGTTCCTGAAATTCATAAAAACCTTATCTCAGTTTATAAATTATGCAATGTTAATCAAGTGTCAGTGAAATTTTCTCGGCCTCTTTTCAGGTGAAGGATCTAACAACGGGGGACTTATTGCTCCAAGGCAAGACTAGCAATGAGTTGTATGAGTGCCCTATCACCAAGTCTCATGTGGCATTGTTACTTGCTACACCAACTTCAACGACTACCTTAGCTTCATGACATGCTCGACTAGGCCACCCGTCTCCTACTATTTTAAACAATATTATTTCAAGGTTTTCTTTACCAATTTTTGTTTCTTCTAAGACCTTTTTACCATGTTCTGAATGCATGATTAATAAAAGCCATAAACTTCCATTCTCTAAATCGACCATTACATCAACTAGACCTCTAGAATATCTATTCTCTGATATTTGGAGTTCACCCATTCTTTCTAATGAGAACTACAAATACTATCTGATACTAGTTAATCATTATACGCGATATACATGGTTCTTTCCTCTTAAACAGAAATTCCAAGTTAAAGAAACCTTTATCTCTTTCAAAAGCCTAGTCCATAATCATTTTCAGAGTAGAATAAGCATCTTGTATTCTAATAACGGAGGAGAATTTGTAGCTATTCGCTCTTATCTTGCCATGACAGGAATTTCTCACCTGACGACGCCACCGCATACTCCTGAACACAATGAAATCTTGGAGACGAAGCATCATCTTATAGTAGAAACTGGACTGACTATACTATCAGCCGCCTCCATATTAAAGACGTTCTAGCTATATGCGTTCTCCACAACAGTGTATTAATAAACCGACTATCAACGTCAGTCTTGTCCATGGACTCACCTTATCACAAATTTTTTGGCATCACTTCGAACTATGAGAAGCTCAGAGTATTCGATTTCTTGTGCTTCCCCTAGATACATCCATACATGAACCAGAAGCTTCAAGATCAATTAACATGGTGTGCTTTCCTCGGGTACTCAAATTATCAAAGTGCATATCAATGTCTGGATATAGCTTCATGACGCATCTATACTTCCCAGTACGTACAATTTGATGAAAGCAAATTTCCATTTCACCTGGACAAAACGGAACATTCTCCTCAAGCTTCCACCGAATCTGACACATTCATACCGTCAGCTCTATCGCAAGCTCCACCGCAGCTTATAATTGCTCAGTCTCCGTCGCAAGCTTTGCCGCAGCTCATAATTGCTCAGTCGCTGTCGTAAATGGTTCCCCGTCGTTGATTCCTCACCATTCCGACCCACGATAGCTCAATTCACCGGCGTCTTCTCACCACGACAATCAGGTATTGTTTTCTCTATCTAACATTATCTCTTCTTCTCCAATTTCAGAGTCCACAACTCATTCTTCACTTGGGCCTACCATCACCAAAATCTTTCACTCATTCAAATTCAACCCATATATCATAAGCCCAACAAGACCTAAATAAAACCTCACAAACAACAAGCCCATCCCAATCCACTTCTTCACCATTGTCATCTACCTCACGACACACAACACCATCACCACCGTCCAATATAACCATCTCCGATGCTCCCATCACCGACACCCAAATTCAACCTCAACCACCACAAAATAACCATAGATGCCACCATAGCCAAAAATAATATCAGAAAACCAAATAAAAATCTTACCCTTATTGTATCTCTCCCCTCCTCCACCACCAATGAATCCCAACTCTAACTCAAGCCTTGAAAGGTGAGCGATGGAGACGCTCAATGTCAGCAAAATACGATGCCCAAGTCATACACCACACTTGGGATTTAGTTCCCCCATCATCTCATCAGAATTTGGTAGGGTGTCCCTGGGTCATTACCATCAAATACTTGGCTAATGGCAAGAAAGACATATATGAATCTACCTTGATACGAATTTGGTAGGATGGCGAGAGGATTTCATCAACAACAAGGTATTGATTACCCCGAGACTTTTAGTCCAGTAATAAAATCTACCTCGATCTGTTTGGTATTTGATATTGCTGTTAAAAAGTCATGGTTGATTAAGCAATTGGACGTGAACAATGCGTTCTTACAAGGTGAATTAATGGAAGATGTGTACATGACACAAACTTCAGGTTTCGAGGATAAAGATCGATCGAACTATGTTTGTCATCTCTGCAAGGCGATCTACGGTTTAAAACAGGCGCACAGAGCTTGGTTCAATGCATTAAACCAACAACTGCTTGACATTGGTTTTGTTAATTCCATTGCTGATACATCTTTATTTATCCTTAACTCTGGAAAATCGCTCACTTATATACTCTTCTATGTAGACGATATTATGTTACAGGCAGTGGCACAACGTTGTTCATCGAGGTTCTACAATCATTGGCCACTCGGTTTTCTATTGAGGATACTGTTGATCTTCACTATTTTCTGGTAATTGAATGCACCAGAACGACACAAGGCTTACACCTTATGCAACGAAAGTATATACATGACCTTCTAACCAAGCTGAACATGATGGATGCAAAACCTGTGAGCTCTCCATTACCTTCTTTCCTAAAACTCAGATTACATGGTGGAGAACATTTTGATGATATCGCAAAGTACAAGTCGGTTGTCGGGAGCTTACAATATCTTTGTTCATGCAGCCAGATATTGCGTTTACGGTAACGCGTTTATCTCAATTCATGCATCAGCCAACGACAGACCATTGGACAGCAGTAAAACGCTTCTTATGCTACCTTGCAGGCACACAGAGACATGTAATACTTCTTAGATCTGATTCTCCTTTCATGCTCTATGGGTTCTCGATGCGGACTGGACAAGGGTCTTGAATGATTATTGCTCCACAAACGCATACATAATCTACCTTGGCAGTAATCCGATATCTTGGTCTTCCAAGAAACAAAACGGTGCGGCTCAATCCTCGACCGAGGCGGAATATCGAGCTATCGCGAATACAACCTCTGAGGTACGATGGATCTGCTCTCTTCTTCAAGAATTGGGGATATGGTTATCAACACAACGCGTGATATAATGTGATAATGTCGGGGCAACATACCTATGTGCTAATCCGGTGTTCCATTCTTGGATGAAATACATTGCGCTTGACTATCTCTTTATTCAGAATTAAATACAAGCTGGAATGCTAAGGGTATCATATGTTTCGACGTATGATCATCTTGCGAATATCCTCATAAAACCTCTACCGAGACAACAATTTTAAACGACTTGCTCCAAGATTGTAGTCAAAAGAGTCCCTCCATCTTGAGGGTGTGTATTAAGGAAACATGTATATTTATATAAAGTAGTATCACGTCTAATATTATGTCAATTACTGTGATTCAAGTAACCTAGTATCATTGTTATATCTCTATATATTCGTTGTACAAACCTTTACAAGAATAATAATAATAATAATAATCTTATATAGAACATCTTTGTCCACAGATCGGCTGATCCCTGTCCGGAATCGAGAAAATTGAAAAGTTTTCCTCTGATTTCTTATTTATATCGGCGGAAAGTTAATTATCCCTAATTCTTAGCACGAAAATTGTACTCTGTTTACACCTCCATTAATAAAGTACTCTCTTTTACCCGTGGACAACCCTAGGGGTTAACCACGTTAAATGTGTCATTTTCTTTACGATTGTTCATCTCTCTTTCCGTTTTTTTTTTCACATTCGTAACAACAATACTTTTAAAAATGTACTAGAAGACTCTCCGCGCTATGCGCGAATAAAAATCTATCTAAAAATTTTAAACATATATGAATTTTTCAATCAAAAGAAAATTTGTTTTTGCAAAATAACATATCATCTTTCTGAATGCCATATTTTTTAAGATACGTCATAATTGTTTATATCAAATAATATAAAACCAATATGTAGTACATTATTTAATTTACTCAACACTTTAAAATTTTATAATAACTAAAAATATATATTACTTTTTTGAATACCATATCATATTTTGTGTATAATATTCCATATTTTTAATTTTTCAAATTATCTAATGGTACAAGATTTTTGTCTTCAGTATAGAAATATTATAATATGTACATATGATTACAATAGATTTTTAATGTATTAATGGGAATACATTGTAGTTCATCGATTAAAATAAATTCGTGTTGCTTTAGATACATTATTTACAGTTATGTCATCTAAAATTTATTATCAAATAAAAGTTAGTATATTTATAAATGATTTTGAATAATTTATTTATGTAGTATTCTCTCGGTGCTTTATATAAAATTTTCTAGTTAAAATTGTGAAATTTAAGAATTATATTTTTGTATTAAAAACTGTTATTTATATCTAAACAAAAAATTTAGATAATTATTCTATTAAAATAATATATATAAAATTAAAATAATATCTGAAGTATTAATAGATCAAGAACAAGAACAATAGATCAAAGGTTTTTGAGAGAGATGAGCGAAATAGACAAAAAGGTATGTCAATGATTATTGTTTATTGATTGAGTAAGAGATCGACTACAATATGAGTTTTGGGTGCAAAGTTTCGGATCCTTGAATTAGAGTTCTTCCATTTATATTTATAGCCTTCGAATTAGAGTATTTCCATATATTTTATGGATATCTTCTATATTCGATTATAACTTACAAAAAGGAATATTTCCCTAGATTCATTAAGGCATTTGTCCTTATCTCTTAAGATTTAGACCGACTAAGGGGATATCCGCCCTACCTCGGCTATGACTTCGGCTTGGCGGTGATGTCCTTAGCTATGGCCTTGGTTTGCACATACAACTAGGGACTTTATTTACATCTCCTTGGTCTAGGCTATGGCCGGACTCTAAGGGAATAAAATTACCTCCAACAGTTGCCCCCCCTCTTAATTTTTCACGTGTAGAATTTGAAAAGTAGATCTTTTCTTAAGAGATTTCTGTTCATACCTTAGTTTGGGATCGACTTTGTAAAAACAAAGAAAATAGAGTATAGCTCCAGCCATGGCTCTCATTGGCATTGACGGTTTTTCGTTGCTATGACTTCATCCTTGGTGAGTTTCATTAGCGCTTAGTGGGCCGCATATTTTAGATGAACTTCTTGGGCTTGAATTTTATGGCGAGATTCGGGCTTCTCTTTTCGCTTACGGCCCATTATCGCTAGGGTTACATAAGCGGAAAAGCGAAGAGTCTTGGCCATTCTCTGCCATCGCTCTTGTCACATCACGTCTCTCTCTTCTTCACCGCTCTTTCACGCTACCGGCGATTCTCTAATTTCGGTAAGGTTCCGTCTTTCGATTAATTACTACTCCGTTTAGTGTAGAGTCGTCTATTGCTTATTTAGGGATATCGCGTTTTTTTGAATGGTAGTTATGGATAGAAAAACTCCATCTAGGGCTCCTCCGTCTTCTGGTTTGGCCAAGGCCCTTGCGGCTAAGGCTATACTTTAGGGACTCGCGTCTCCTGACGCTAACGTCCCTCTGCCTTCTATCTCTAGTGCTCCGGGAAGATCTGAGACTCTTCCACTTCCACCCCCAAAAAGACCTAGGGTTAACTCCAGGGATGGCTTGCCGGACGGAGACGCTCTCCGAGAGACGTTGTATTTATATGATCTCTCGGACATGATAGAGAAGTGACGCCGTTCTTTCCAGGACCCTTATGCTGATCTCATGCAGGTTCGTCTTCCTTCTGTCCTTAGTAATCTGGAACTTTCTTTATAATTGTCTTTTTGCAGCTTGTGGCGGCCCTCTTTGTTCACAGGGAACAAAACACTAAGGGTTCAGCTCATGTTCCTGAGTCGAATCCTAAACAGAGAGCCTTGGAGAAGGAGTTGGCTAAAGAGCGGAGGAAGGCTGCAGAGGCCATTAGGAAGCTTCAAGACACTATGCTCAGGGCTAAGTATGCAGAAAAGCTCTTGGCTGCGAAGAAGAATGAGATCACTGGGGTCCTTCGGCAGATCTCTTCTCCAGAGCAGCACGTGGACGCTTCTTATGGGAGTGTTGACGCCATCGCGCGTTGGGAGATGGCCAGGGATGTTCTTCAAGGGCGCCATGTGCTGTGGGAACTGGAGAAGATCGAGGTTATCTACCAACAGGAGACCTCTCGACAGGCCAAGGAGGATGGAGTGGCTCCTCCTAGTTATGTTGTGACCCTGATGACCTTGCTTTCTTACCAGGAAACTGGAGCTGGCCCTTCCAGAGAAGCCCCTGAGTCAAGGGTGGAGCGTGGAACTTGATGATTTTTTGTTGTTGCCCTTTTTTTTCTTTTTTTTTGAAGCCATGGTCGTATGGCTTATAACTCTTTTCTTTTTGTGAATATGACTTGTCTCTTTTTCTGCCCTTTTCAATGCACAAACTTCCTTTTTAGTTTGCTTTTCTGCAACAAAGACAGCTAGGCAGTCATAAGCGTTAGTTAAAAAATGAGTTATCGTGAGCTTGGTGGGCACAAGGCCTTTAGGCACAAGGCCTTTGGGCACAAGGTCTTTTTTGGACTCATGGTCCCTAGGCTAGAGTTTGTGATTAGCGGTACTACCCCTGTTTTTGTGAGTGGTTTGCTCGGTGGGCGCTAGGCCTCTAAGCATAAGGCCTGTTTGGACATTTAGTCCCTAGGTCGAAGCCTTATTCACACTTTGTGTCAGAGTTTTTGCTAGATTTATTATTACCGACCGGTTTTAAGTTTTTCTATGAGCTTCGTACTAGGATGGACAGGGGTGCACATATCCATCAGTTTTACTAACTCATAGTTTTGATGCATTGCATCTACCACCTTTAGGAGCTCGTCCGCATTCTGCCATGGAATTTCAACCATGGTTTTATGATCTCGTCTGCATTAGATGGACCATAGTTAAAACCCCATCTGCATTCTGCCATGACCTTTCAGCCATGGTTTTTAGGATCCCGTTCCCATTATATGGATTTTTTTTGGGCGCAAGGTCTTGGTGGGCATAAAGCCTTAGTAGATTCCTAAGAAGATTTTCAAAGATAGTGTCTATCTTTTTTTCTCCAAAGAAAATCGTTTTTCTTTTCCTTAAAAAATGTATTTCAAGACCCGCAGTTTCTTTTGTCAAAGAATAACGAGAGCTTTTATTATATAATTGAATTCTAAGAAAAACTATGGTCATCTCATGGCTGAGGGGAAGTGTCAAGCCTTACGCCAAGGCCTTCTTACCTATAAGTGGTATTTTTTTAGGTGGAGGGCGTTCCAACTGTTTGATTGCTCTCTCTCATGCATGTCTTGCAGTCTGTAAGCTCCGACATTTCGTACCTCTATGATCTTGTAAGGTCCTTCCTAGGTTGGGGCTAGCTTTCCAACGGCTTTATCCTTGGTGTTATTAAACACTCTTCTAAGGATCCAATCTCCTTTCCAGAAAGTTCGCGTTTTGACCTCTCTATTGTATCTCCTGGCTACTTCTTGTTAGTAACACCAATTGCGCACCTACGCAGCGTCCCTTTTCTCCTCGATTAAGTCCAGGTCTAAAGCCATCAAGTCATCGTTGACTTCTTCGTCGAGGCAGAGAGTTTTAGCTGTTTTCATGCATATCTCTGCTAGAATGACGAATTTTGTGCCGTATACCATGGAGTAGGTGTTTCGTCGGAGGCAAACTTGGTGGTTATTCGGTAGGCACATAGCACGCCAGGGAGTTCATCGACCCACCTTTTTTTGCATCCAACTTTTTCTTTGACATGTTGACGATGGTATTATTAGTTGATTATGCCTGGCCATTTAACTGTGGATGACATGGTGTGGCGAAGCTGAGTTTAATCTCCCACGTCTCACAGAATTCCTTGAAAGCATTGTTAGTGATTTGGGGCTCGTTTTTTTCTGTGACTATCTCGTGAGGCAATCCAAACCTGCATATGATTCTCTTCTAGAGGAAACTCTGTATTTGGACGTATGTGATTTGACTCAACGCTTCTGCTTCTATCCATATGGTGAACTAATCCGTCATCACGAGCAGAAAAACCTTTTGTTAAGGCAACATAACGAATTTTCCAACTATATTCATGCCCCATTTTGCGAAAGGCCATGATGCTCCTATTAGCTTCAGATTTTCGGGGGGGAAGCTTGGACACTTGGGCATGTATCTGGCATTGCTTGCATTTACGTGCATAAAGTTTTACATCGTTAGCTAGCATTGGCCAATAATATCATTCTCTCTGTGTTCTTAGGGAAAGGTTCCTGCCCCCCGAGTATGATCTGCATGTGCCTTCATGGAGTTCCTCTAAAGCGAGCCTTGCTTCGGGCCATCCAAGACATCTTAGTAATGGTCCCCCGAAAGATCGTCGATATAGGTTTTCTCCGACTAGGCAATACCTCGCAACTTGTCGTTTGATTTTGATGCATTCAGCTTTGAGTTCCGGTAGGGTCCCATCCCTGAGATATCCTATTATCGGCATTCTCCAGTCGTATGCCAGCTCAGCTGATCCCTGGGTCATGTCATCGCCTGCTTCGACTTCTGTGGTGAGTACTTCTTTAGTGATGGCTGGCCATTGTAGCATTAGTAGTGGGATATCAAGACTTTCGATAGCTTGTAAGGCAGATCCAAGGTTGGACAATGCATCAACCTGACTGTTCTCTTCTCGTGGAATTTGGTGCAGTTTGCACTCCTCGAAGTCTACTATGAGTTCCTTCGCCATCGCGAGATATTTTACCATGGTCGCGTCCCTGACTTGTTAGTTACCTTGGATCTGGTTGACGATCAATTGTGAGTCGCTATGGACTGCAATCTTTTTAACTCCCAGCTCTTTTGCTAATGTGAGCCCAGCTATAAGGGCCTCATACTCGGCTTTGTTGTTTGTAGCTTTGAATTCGCATCGGACTGCTCGAGATGCTTTCTCGCCATGAGGTGAGGTCAGTACGATTCCAAGGCATGTTCCCCTAGTGTTGCTAGAGCAATCTACATGCAATATCCATTCCCCATCTGATCTTGCGGTTTGGAGAGTTTTTACCTCCTCCTTCACCAACATGTCCATAGTGGGTGCGAATTCTGCTACAAAGTCTGCTAGCGCCTGGGTTTTTATAGCGGTGGTTGGTTTGAAGAATACATCGTACTCTCCCAGCTCTATGGCCCATTTGGCTAACTAACCTGACACTTTAGGCTTGTGCAGAACAACTTCGATAGGAGCTGAGTTTACTAGCACGACCGTATGTGATTGCAAGTAGGGCCTTAGTTTTTGGGCCGCTACAACCAAGGCCAAGACCAAGACCACTTCTCCAGGTGACTGTATCGTGTCTCGGCATCCAGAAGTGATTTGCTAATGTAGTGGACAAGATGCTGGATGGCGACTTCTTCCCTCACGAGGACGCCACTAATGGTGTGATCGGAGATGGCAAGATACATCAGCAGGGGTTCTTTGTCCTTGGGCTTAGATAGCAATGGCGATATGGATAGATAATCTTTGAGGGGCTCCAAGGCTTCTTTGCAGTTCTTGTCCAACACGAACTCCTTTCCCTTCTTAAGGGCTTCGAACAAGGGATGTGACTTGTCTGATAGCCTTAAGATAAACCTGCTAAGGACCACCATTCTTCCTGTTAGCATCAGGATGTCCCTGGGAGTTTGTGGCGTTGGGATCCCTTGGATATCTTTTATTTGCTCCGGATTAGCTTCTATCCCCGATGAGTAACGAAATATTCTAAGAACTGCCCGAAATTGACGCTGAAGGAACACTTGGACAGGTTGAGCTTCATCTTGTATTTCCAGAGCGTGTTGAAGGCTTGGTGTAGGTTTAAAATGTGATCTTTAGCTAGTAAAGATTTTACTAGCATGTCATCAATATACACCTCCATGGTTTAACTGATATGCTCGACAAACATCTGGTTGACCAGCCTTTGATAGGTAGACCCGACGTTTTTGAGTACAAAGGGCATGGATTTATAGCAATAGATCCCTTGGGATGTCATGAATGCCGTCTTCTCTTGATCACTAGGGTGCATCAAGATTTGATTCTACCCTCTGAAAGCGTCTATGAAACTCATGAGTTGGTGCCATGTGGTAGCGTCGACCACCTTATCGATGTGTAGAAGAGGGAAAGGATCCTTGGGAGAAGCCTTGTTGAGATATGTGAAGTCGATGCAGACTCTCCATTTCCCGTTCTTCTTTCTCACGACTACCACGTTGACTAGCCGTTCGGGATATCGCACATATCGTATTAATCCTGCTCCGAGGAGGTTGCTTACTTCCTTATTGACGATGGCGTCTCTTTCTGGGGTAAATTTCCTTTTTTCTGCTTCATCGGTGGGTGGTCTAGATCGACCATTAGTCTGTTCGAGATGATGCTAGGGTCGATTCTTGGCATGTCCGCATGCGAACAAGCAAAACAGTCTTGGTTAGATCGAAGGAAACCTATCAGCCTTTCCTTTAGGTCTAAGGAGAGACGGGAACCGATCTTCATTTTCCTGGTGGAATCACCTTTGACCAAGGGGACTTCATCCAACTGTTCAATCTTTGGTTCCTCGTTGTTGGCATTAGCTTTGGCCAAAACCGGTGTCGAAGCATTCGTGTGCTTTTGAGAGTAACCTCATAGCAGGACCTAGCATCTTGCAAAATCTCCTTTGATTTTCCTTACTCCGAAAGGGATCGGGACTTTCATGACTTGATGTAGGGTGCTAGGGACATCCTTCATCCCATGTTTCCATGGTCTTCCCATGATGGCGTTGTATGCTGAAGGACAGTCTACGATGGCGAACCTGGTTTGTTTGTGGACTTTCACTCCCCATACGCTAAGGGTGACTTCCCCGGTAGCTTGGGTTGTCTCTTCGCTAAAACTGACCAGGACGCTTGCTCTCCGTATGATGTCCGAGTTTGGAATCCCCATCTCCTTGATGGCTTGCGCAAAAAGGATATTGACTGAACTCCCGCTGTTGATAAGCACCCTTCTAACAACGCATGAAGCCATAGTTAAGGATACAACCAAGGCGTCATGATGAGTAGGTTTTCCCCTGCCGCCACAAAAAGGAGTGAAGCATATCGTTGCTTCAGTTGATGCTTCGCTCTTCGATTCTCTCGAAACACACATGACTCCTTGTGGGGCGCGGGCCCCTGACTTAGCTTGATCCTCGAATCCTCCTGAAATCGAGTTGATCACCCTAGTATTCTTAGGTGATTCTGGATCTGATTCCTCCAAAGACTCAGGGGGACTAGATTGGCATTGTTGGGTTATCTCGGTACTCCTCTTGGCGATAATTTCCTTGAGGAGCCCCTTCTCTAGGAGGTTTTTCACCGAATGCCTTAGCAGAGCACAATTCTTGGTTTGATGGCCATAGTCTCGGTGGAATCCACACCATTCGGAGTTTCCTCCTTTGGCGTTGGTGGAAGATCATGGCTTAGGCGGTCATGTGATGTCCTTGGCGAAACACCTTAGCTCCGCAACTACCTCTCTTGGGGCCATGGTTAGTATATCTTCGAAGGGCTTGGGTTGAGCCATGTGCTCTTGCTTGCTGGCTACTACCATAGACTTGGCCCATGGATTGGCAGGATTCTTGCTGCTTTCTCTAGCCCCTGTTTGGCTTTGAGACTGGTCCGCTTGTCTGCTAAGGACTTTATCTTGCTTGGAGATCTTTGGACTAGCCTTCGGAGTTACGTGAGCTTGATAGGCAAGGTCCTCTTCCCACTTTATTTGTGCCCAAGCCATAGAAAGGACATCTTTCATCATATGGCAAGGGTACTTAGTGAGATTTTTGTAGAGGTCACCATTACCCAGCAACCCATGCCTGAAGGCTGAGATAGCTGTTGAGGCGAAGCAGTTGGGCACCGATACCTTTGCCTCGTTGAACCGTCGGACGTACTCCTTTAGACTCTCATTTTCTCGTTTTTTGATTTGATAGAGGTCGTCAGAGGTATGTCTCAGGGTACAGATGCTAGTGAACTGCTCGACGAAGCGATCCTCTAGTGAAATAAAGGACTCGATGGAGTCGTTGGCTAGGTTAGAGTACCATAACAGTGCTAGGCATGTGTGGGTTGCTCCAAATCCCTTGCACATACAGACTTTCAAGTGCTCGTGGTCGATAGGGATGGTGAGCATGCGTTGGCGGTATTGGGCTATGTGTGTGTCGGGGTCGGAGGTCCCATCTTACAGGACCATGGTTGGCCAAGTGAATCTCTTAGCTACTTCACTAAGAGCGATGGTATCAATGAACGGTGTGTTAGTGTAGGAATTTGGGGCGCTCTTGATGATTGGTAGAGCCACCCGTGGCAAGCGCTTGATCATGTTCTTCATAGCTTCTAGCCTTCCTATTAGCACGGCTTCCAATCCATGAGCCTTTTTAGCGCTTCCTTCATGAGGTTTGCTAGGGCCATTTTTATGGTAGGATTCAGGGGTCCGGGTCCGGTCCGAGATTAGAGTTTGATATGCTCGTGCCATCTTTGCGACCGCTACCGGTGTCTCGTTCAGCGACTACATCAGTGGAACCTTCCTCTTGAACCTGACACGTTTCTCGTCGCCTTCGATGCCCTCATCAAACGTGTGAGCACTTTTCTCCGCCGTCGAGGCTTTGAGAAGCGCGTTCTCATCTTCCAATTCCTTTAAGCGAAATTCGTTCTGTCTCAGCTTCGCCGCGATCCGCTCGTACTCTCGGAGCTTCGCCGCGATTGCCACATCATCAGCGGTCTTAGGCGTTTTCTCAATAGAGGCGGATTCGAGGATGTCGATGTTCTCTAGTTCGGATGAACTGTTGGATTCGCTCATATTTGTTTCTTTGTTCTTGTTGAAATCTCCCCCTCCTTCTAGCGCCAAACTGTTTGAGGATTTTTTCGGTGATTCGACGATGGAGAAGAACAAAAACAATAGATCAAAGGTTTTTGAAAGAGATGAGCGAAATAGACAAAAAGGTATGTAAACGATTCTTCTTTATTGATTGAATAAGAGATCGATTACAATATGAGTTTTGGGTGAAATGTTTCGGATCCTTGAATTAGGGTTCTTCCTTTTGTATTTATAGCCTTCAAATTAGAGTATTTCCTATATTTTAGGGATAACTTCTATATTTGAGTCTATCTTACAAAAAAGAATATTTTCCTAGTTTCATTAAGGCATTTGTCCTTATCTCTTAAGATTTAGACCGATTAAGGGGATATCCGCTCTACCTTGGCTATGACCTCGGCTTGGTGGTGGTGTCCTTAGCTATAGTCTTGGTTTGCACCTACAACTGGGGGATTTATTTATATCTCTTTGGTCTAGGCTATGGTCAGACTCTAAGGGAATAAAATTATCCCCAACAGTTAGCATATTGAATTCCGCATTTTTAAAATTTTAATTTATAATATCCGTAACATGAATCCAAATCAAGTACTATATGTTCTTATATTAATTCTAATTTTAATTTTTGTTAGTACTATATATATATATATATATATTTGTCTGCCTTAGTAAAATTTAATTTAAGTTGTAAAATTTAACTTTTGTTATATTAAAGTGTTAGAAATTTTAAAAATTATATATTGTTAATTGATTCCAAAATAAAAGGGAGTGACAAAAATAATAACTAAAACTATTAATCAATACAAAACCAATCAAATTTTACGAAACTGCCACATCATAATTTTGATATTGAAACTCATTTTAGTAAAGACATATGTCAAGTAACTTCCTAATTTATGAGAATTTTTTATAAGGGTCAATTGCAAGTAGTGCCATAATTACCATTGTTGTGTGCATTATTGCCAACAGTTTCGAATTAGATTAGAAATGCCATGATTTGTGACGAGAATGGACCGTTTTGCCCCTGGTTTGTTTTTTTTTTTGGTCAAAGTAAGTGTTTTTTTGTCATATACCATTGTTTTTTATTTTTGGTAGTCGTCATATATAATTGTTTTTCGTGTACATATTTATTCCCGATGGATAATTGTTTTTTTGTGGCAGTCGTCATATATAATTGTTTTAGCCGATATCCGAAAACCGACCCGAAACCGATTCGAAATATCTGAACCGAATCCGAACCCGGATTAGAAAAATACCCGAACGGGTATTAGAGCTCGAGAAGTTCGGGTACCGGGTAAACCCGAACCGAACCCGAACAAGGGACCCGAAAAAACCCGAGCTCGAACTTGCCCGAACCTGTACCCAAACCCGAAATCCAAATAAGTACCCAAATATACCGAAATATCCAAAAAGTACCCAAATACTCGAAAAATACTCAAAATAAGTATCCAAATTTATCCAAAATCTCAAAATACCCGAAAAACTATTAAAAAAACCCGGAATACTCGAAGAAAAAACCAAAAAATATCCAAAAAACCCGAAATACCCGAAAATATCCGAAATACCCGAACCCGAATACCCAAACCCGAACTACCCGAATCCGAAACTAAGGCTTTGATTGGTAACATGAATTATCATGCTTTAAAGTTGAGTTATGGGGATAACTCAAAGTTAACTCAAAAATGTTACCAATCATAATGTAGACTAATTTTTATGAATTTGAATTTGAATTATGATGAGTTATGGATGATTTAAAATTTTGAGTTATGCTATTTTTTAATTTGATTACTCAAAAGATAACTCAACATCAAAGAAAATAGGATGAATTAGGATGAAGTAGAAAATGATTTTTTTTTGCTTTTTATTTAAATATCCTAGGATAGTCTTACAATTTATTTTGTTAATAGTTTTTTCATATACACTTTATTTTTAGAAGAACTTAGTTGACTCGAAGAAGAAGAGGCAACAACTGATGGCCAATATATGAATAATGTACGTGATGGAATTGCAAATATGATATGGAATGATCGTCATTAGTCCTTTTTCTAATTTTTAGTTTGTTATGTCAAATTAGTATGATTTTTATTAGTATTATAAGAATTATTAAAAAAATTAAATTTAATTTGTTAATAACACATACTGCAACTTATACATCAAAAAAGATACCAGTCAGTTGTTTTGATAAAATTGGTAACTCATGTTTTCACATCAAATTCACCATATCATTCTGCAGATCTTACCACATTTTTTTACTGCAAGTTACTTCAAATTACAACATCAACTGCAAATCAATTTTGATACTGCGTGATACCAATCAGAGCCTACATAACCGAACCCGAACCTGAAAAGTAAAAATACCCGTACGGGTATTGTAGAGCTGGAGTTTGAAACCCGACCCCGAACCAAACTCTACCCGAACCTGGTCGGGTACCCGAACGCCCAACCCTAGTCTAAACCTAAACCCAAAAAACAAATATTAAACCCTAAACCCCAAAAATAAACCGTAAACCTAAACCCAAAACTCCAAAATAAATAATAAACCCTAAATTCCAAAAATAAACCTTAAACCCCAAAACAAATATTAAACCCTAAGAGACTTAGTTAAGAGACCATGCAATTTTTGACCTCCATTGCTAGTTTCTTAATTAGGGTTCTTAGAAATAAAAAATTAATATACATTTAATTTTTAAACGGATTCTAAACGGATCTCAAATCCGAAATATTTTCGGTTACCCGTTCGATTTCGGTTTGGTTCTTTCAGTTTTGGATATTTTCTAGTATTTTCAGGTATTTTTGGGTATTTTTGGTTATATTTTCGGGTATCTTGGGTTCAGATCGAGATATTTTAAACGGATCTGAAATGGATCAGAAACTCGAAAATATCGTAAACGGATCCGTAACGGAATCAAAAACCGAAAAACAAAATAAAACGGATCTAAAACGGAACCGAAACCGATTCAAAAATAAATTTTTGGGTATAATTTCGGGTATCTTGGGTTTAGAACGGGATATTTTAAACGGATCTGAAACGGATCCGAAACCCGAAAAAATCAGAAATGGATCTGTAACGGATCCAAAAACCGAAAAACAAAAAAAATGGATTTGAAACGGAACCGAAACTGATCTGAAAATGAAATTGTTCTGATCCAAAAAAAAACAACACGCCTCCTTAAGAGACGTTCCACCAAACCAATGAATGTGTGCCACGTACCCTTAACATACCGTATCTTCGGACTCCTAATTAAGATACGTACCTTCCACTTTTTTCTTTTTTCCATTTCTTTTTATTGTTTTTTAATGCTACATACGACGTTAAGATACTTCGTTGAATGTGCTATGAAGCTACAATGGTAATAGTAAGGACACAGTTGTCATTTTACACCACAATTTACGACAATTATGATTTCTTTTAAATCTAATGGCATTTTGAAGCGTTTCACTAATTTGATGGCACTGGGTGTAATTTCTCTTTTTATAAAATACCATTTAAGTAATGGTATCGAAACATTTTTTGTCTGCCTTTTTTGTCTAAGGTTTAGTTTTAGAGTTTTGAGTGTTCTGATGTTTAAAATTTAGGTTTGGTTTTGTGGTAAAAACATCATGTAAATGGTATTTTAGGAAAAATAAAAATTGTCATGATATTTTTTTGTAACAAAAACTTATTTTAATGGTAATTTTGAAAGTTGTATTTAAAATAGTTCAACACAAGAAAACTCTCTCTCTAGTCACAACTTCAAAATTTATGTTCTCCCATCCGGTGTTCGACCATTAATGGTATTGGAAAGCTCTTCCTTCCCCTTCTCCTCCTTTTTGCCAAGCCCTATCTTCGTTGCATGTCTTACCGTTAGGAAGCTCGAACCTAAGACTGTAGATATGCTCATGAGGATTCAAGATCTTAGGATTGTCGACATTTCTTGGAGTAACAACGAGATGTGAGAAGAGTGTAAAGAGGTGAGGGTGGGATTTTAGGGTTTGTATTTTCTGAACGGAATCATTTTCCCCGTCGAGGTTCAACGACTTTGGATTTGTCTTATGGAGGCGGTAGATCTTCGGGGCGACACGCTCAAGATTCAACTTCCTAGCGTCGAGTTTGGTTCGCTTGTTCCTCCTCAGCGACTTGAGCACTAACTTCTTTTTGCAGGTTTAGGCATTTGCCTTAGTCGTAGCTGCATAAGTATTCTAGACCAATTTTTTCCTAAATTGTAATTGTTGATCCACGGTACGAATTCCCATGATCCAGCCTAATCCTCCTTCATTATCAAGCTAGATAGTTGCATTAGCTAAGAGGATTGTTAGAAATGCTCAGAAAATATTTAATGATGAATCGTAGCATTACAAGAACCGGAAGATTTGAGATGAGATAATCTGTTGCCAGAATGTGAGTGCTAAATCTCACAA
The DNA here is from genome assembly GCA_900406275.1 of Anastatica hierochuntica. Lineage (NCBI taxonomy): Eukaryota > Viridiplantae > Streptophyta > Magnoliopsida > Brassicales > Brassicaceae > Anastatica > Anastatica hierochuntica. Next base: position 752 of record OVAN01000863.1, on the reverse strand, counting down.
TCAATTATCAGATTGAAAAGAGGAGTAAGATTCGAGGAGACAAAATGGGACGAATCCCGTTCTAGCTAAATCGATGGAAGAATAATGAATTTGGACTCTGATTTACTTCTTTAATTGACAAGAATTTACAACAGGATGTGAGTTTTAATGATAATGAGATTTCTCTATATTATCGAAGGCTGTTCGTCGGAAAGATGTTAAAGAAAAGGAGTTCTAAGTTGTTTTTCTCTTCTAGGGTTATTCGAAAGGAAAAAGATCCTCCCTCTTGAAGCCTCCCTCTTCCCTTATATTTTCCCAGGCTTCAGCGAGATAGGCTCCAACCTCCCGAGATCTCGGCAACAGCTTTCGTCTCTTCCTCTTTTCTCCAACGTCGTTTTGCGTTCTCTTGATGCCATTCTGCGAGGCCTCCGGCCCATTTCCTTACTTCGGCCTCTTGATCCAAACTCCTCAAATGGGCCTGCGAGATCTAGGCCCCTACAATTGTCCTCAGTGTCTAGGGCCGAAAGTTTTGCTGGACCTTGACACGGTACCTGCTCCAAAATCGATGAAGATTTCGCAGCCTGAACAGATAGCTATCGATCTCCACGTAGAGATTTGGTTTGCTTTTAAACGGACGGTTATGATTCNGGAGTTGAAGGGTTCTGCCTGGGGAACCGCTCTGATTTGAAAAGGTATAAAGCAGTCATTAACTGCTTAATCCTACTTCATCACGTCATTCACGATCTCCCAGGTAGGCTCTTCTTGACTCTCCT